>LNSY01364488.1:0-14913 GCA_002024485.1 Artocarpus camansi
ATTAAATAAATATTTTTTAAAAAAATTAAAAATATATATTTTATTATAATAAAATAGTAATTTTGGTTTTGATTTTATTTGATTTGTTTTTAAATATTTTTTAATTTTGTAAAAATTTTCAAATAATTGAATATAAATGAAATACAAAAATGATTATAATTCAACACAAAGTGTGACGTACACTTCATAAAATAAAATAAAACATATTTCACAGTCTAATAACAAATAAAAAATAATAATAAAAGTAGCACAATTGTCAAAATATACAAAATTTCTAATAATCAAAATTTACATTTTCTTCTGTGTCTTTTTCTTCGTCAGCAAGAAGGACTATAGACATCAGAGGTGGATGTATGTTGACAGTGATAATAATTTTTGTTTGCCTCAATTGAGTAACTAGCTCAACATTGTTGGTGTATAACTGTATGAACCAGTTTTGTACCTCTGGAAGCAACCAGGTGTGTCTGGACTGTGAACCAAAGGATGTGGAATTGGAACCCGACTCTCTTTGATTTACTTAAGGTCTTACTCTAATTGGTGACCTCTGTACGTCCCTAGCACATTTGCAAGTATGGTAACCTTATTGATGGCAGGGGCTGAAGAGGAGGTTGCAGCCAGCATCACCTACGTTTGTTTTTCTTGAATCATTTAGCCCCATAATTAAAAGTGTGGAAAAAGTTTTTAATTAACAAATACAATATTATGAGATAAGATTTAATTATTTAAAGAGATGACTATAGTTTATTTACATATATAGCCTCCATAACTTCATTCGCCTAGCTCCTATCCTGACAAAAATGTTAAGTACACCAATTGTCGATCAAGGATTATGGCGACCTTTCTTGGGATTTATCGATAATGTTGAATTAGTGTTAGACTTCAATTATTGAGTTTATGAAAATAAATATACAATGAAAGTGCATAGAGTATCTTATATTTTTGTAGCGATGGTGTGTAAAAGATGCTTGTTCTTGATTCCTTGACCATTTCATTTCTTTACGATTTGTTGCATTCATTTGTGATCAACCTTGTAAAAAAAAGTTACGCTCTTACAATGTATTTTACTAAGTGACACATAATAAAAGAAATATTAATGTCAAAACAAACCCTAAATGCAGGCAAGGCAGACCATTCACAACATTTCTGCCAATCCTCTATACTCTTGACGGTTTTGGCTTCATGTCCGACCATGCTTTTTGCAGTGATTGTTTAGGTTGTTTTTCTAATCACTACTTTTGGACCTCATGGTTGATGTAAGCCCTCATCTTAGGTATAAACTTGATGTCAAACCATTTCTACATTTTTAAAACCAAGTTACAAAACATGTTTCACGAAAACATAAGAAAATAAAATTGATGAAAAAGCTATTACCGTCAGGCGATCGAGGATCTTGGTTTTATCTTGCTTTGGGATAGACCTCCAAGTGTTGTACTACAAGGCCATACAATCCCTCATGTGCACCTTAATGGCGCTATCAAGCCATGCATCAAACTCCCTGATAGCCTTCATTGTATCCTCTATATGCTTAAACTATACGAGGCACTTTCCATGCAGCGCCACCCATTTGGTAATGTCTATCGCCTTAGACTCTCCAGAACCTTTATAGCTTGAGGAAGCTGGTATTGTGTATTTAAGGTTTGTAAATTAAAGAAAAGCAACAAGATTATGAAAAAAATGAAAAACAAGTAAAACTATCTACAACTTCAGCATTTGGTCAAATGACTTGTTCATCCAATTGTTCTCCACTTTCAAATACATTAGTTTAGCCAAGAAGTTCAAGGCCAAAGTCTTTGAAACACTAGGGTACAACTCATCTCTATCTCTTTGAAAAGATCTTTGTATTCTTCTTGCGGGCCTTCATCAACTGTATGCATCTCATAAGAACCACCAATTTCTATATGGCCGGTGACATCTTGGTATATTATACACATCTTATTCGATGGTTCAGACACATCGTTAACAGTGCTTGTGGTGGTTTCCTTCACTTCTCCATGATGAATCCACTTAGTATACAACATGTTAAACCCTTTACTGAATATGTGTGCTCTAACAATTTCTATAGGTCACAATTGAAAATTCAAGCAACATATGCAAGGACATCTTACATGAACACTATCATTGACATGATTTTTGGCAAACTTAATGAATGCTATTAAACCTTCCCAATGTGTAGGCTGTAAACGATTCTCAAATTTATCTAACTCTTGTCAATCCACATCTTTAGGTAATCCATAGAAAAAACATGTATAAACATATAATGCAGATGGAAGCATGGAAAACTATTATCCATCTTCGCTCCTCATCCTACAAAGTAAAGGCCCTATCCTAATCAAAGTTGTAACTTATGCATTTGTTACTCGTTTTACAACACCCCTTTCTTCGAGAAATTCCGGCAACATCTCTCTATAGTTCTCCTAAGTTTGCTATTGAAAATCACATGCCCAAAGAACGAGGAAAGACAACAAAAAAATCTACCACAAGGCGTGGTGGAAATGAGCGACAAACATGTAAAATTACAATTCTAAACTGTCCAATTGGGACAATTCAAGAATCAGGAAGCTACTCATTGATTCTCGAATGGGTCTAAGGTTATCTTAAGAATGAAATGCAATATGTGATATGCAACAAACTTGCACGTAAGACTCTTAGTGGCAATAGTATGCTTACCACCTAATTCTTGGATATCAATAAAAATAGTATTGCTGCATTGGCACTTTCTTAAAAGTTTTATTCAGTTTTATGTAATTATTTATAGTTGTTATCTATGAATTTTTATTACTTAAATATTAAATGATAATTCTTTTTTCTTTTAATATTCTTGATTATGACATCTTAAATTATTATTATTTTTTTCATATAATAAATTTGAAATTATAAAACAATCACCTAATATTTAATTATTTTTATTTTTTTATCTATATACTCACTAAGATGATAATTATGAATTATGAATTTTCTAATTATTAGTATTTTTGTATTTAAATAAATTAATAATTATTTACTACTTATGTAATTAATTACTACTAACTTAGTTATTAACTAATATTACATTTTAATTACTACTTAATAATTTTCTTTATTTTTCATTATTAGTTAATTATTACTTAATTAGTTATAATATAATCAATATAATTAATTACTTAATTTTGATTACTAAAATTATTAACTAATTAAGATTATTATTACTTAAGTAATTATTACTTAATAAGTTAAGAATATCATTAAGATTTTTTAAGGCATTAAGATTTTCAGTTACTTAATTTTCATTATTAAGATTACTAATTAATTTATATTACTAATCTTAAGATTTTTAACTATTATGAATATTAATTAATATTAACACAAATAAAATAAACAAATAAAAAAATTGACAAAGTCACAAAATCTTAGAACCAAAATTAACAAAATTACAAAATCACATTGCACAAATTACATAATCAAAATCACATCACATAATCACATATTACATAAAAATCATATATTACATATTATAAAATCACAAAATCACAACATCTCACAAAATCACATATTCAACTTACCACATAATCACATATTACATAAAATCATATATTACATATTATAAAATCACAAAATCACAACATCTCACAAAATTACATATTCTCTTACCACATAATCATATATTAAACAAGTCAGATATTTAATTTCCACATAATTACAATCATATACAATAACAACATAATTATACATTACATAATCATTTTTTTTGGGAATTACATAATTACATTTTAACCTAACAAAATTGTTGAGAAAAAATTAAAAAAAAAAAACACAACTCATATTTAACCATCACAAAAACTAGGTGACTACAAACAAGGATGTAGTAGGGGTGGTGACAACAGTAAGCGGCGGGGCTGCCAGCAAAAAATAAAGAGAGAAAGAAAGGGGGTATGGGAGGGAAAGGGAAGGAAGAAGATAAAGGTGCAATCGAAGGTGCCGACGGGGGTACTTGAGGCGGGGGAGGTGGCAACAAGGCAGGGGAATTGGTAGCGGGGTGGCTTGGGGCAGTCGAAGAAGGGGCAGCTGGAGAAGGGAAGGAAGGAGAGACGAGGTATGGAAGGGAAAGAAAGGAAAAAAAAAAAAGAGGTGGTGGTGAGGGTGACTTGAAGCTGTATGAGAAGGGGCGACGATGGCACATGCGGCTAATCGGAGGTAGCTGGTTGGAGGCACGTGGGGTCGAAGGGAGGCAAAGAGAGAGGAAAGTTAAAGAGAGAGAGAGGCATATAAGTGAGGAACAAGGGTCCGTTTCTAGTTATATTTCGAGAATTTTTTGTCTCTAAAAATCAGAAAGTTGTCACTAAAACTTGTTCAAAGGCATTGTTTGTAATTGCCTTAATAAAATAAACTTACAGCAACAATAGGACTTGTCGTCACTAAAAGTCTCAACAAAATTTGGCACTTGGTTCTTTTTTCCGCTTAAACATTTAATGAAAATTGGATATATACTTTTAGCGACAATAATGTTGTCACTATAAGCCTTCACGGTCAACAGTTGGCACTACTTGCTGCCACATTTTGGCATGAACATTTGGTGCTTTGTGCCATTGTTGTTGCTAAAAGATTTTGTTTTGCCACAATCCTCGTGAAGCTATTAGCGATGACATGCCCCTGTTTATAGCTACGACAAAGTTGTCTTTAAAAGCTCATCATAGAAGTCGAAGGATTACAAATGTCGTCACTGAAGATTTGTCGCTCCAATAAGACCAATGTCATTGAAGAAAAATATGAATAGATTTGTAAAATGGTCTCAAAGATGGAAATTAGCATGATTACTGAAACCAATATAGCTACAACTATGTCCTCTAATTGGTGGCTTGATTCTAGTTCCCATCATTCATGTTTGCAATGAGAAGAAATTATTCTTGTCATATACAGTGGAAAAGGAAGGACAAATAGTTTTCATGGGAAACCATGATGTAATGATGGTTTCTAGGAAAGGTGTGGTGGAGATTAATTTTACTTCCAAAAAAAAAAAAGAAGTGACCTTAAACAATGTCTTCCATATTCCCAACATTTGGCAGAACATTGTATCTACTAATCTGATGTGTAAAAATAGACTAAAGATTGTAGTAGAGAACAATACTTGTATTGCATCAAGGAATGGACTTTTTGTGGGAAAAAGGCTAGTTATGTGATGGCATGTACAAACTTCGTGTCAATAAAAAAAATTATGAATTTTGTTAATATTGTTGACTATTTTGATGTTTGATATGCTCAGTTAGCAAACTTAAATTTTAGATCTTTGAAATATATGCTCATAAATTAAATGTTTATTCATTTATTTTTTAGCAATATGTTTGATCTTATTGTCAACCTACTCATACTTGAACAAATAATTAGCGAGGATTATATCAAATGGAAAAGTACTATGAACCTTATGCTCATTAACAACAACTACAAGTTCATCCTCCTAAAGGAGTGTCCTTTGGTCTCGCCAATGGCAGAGGAGCTGGCCACGAAGCCTATTCTCGTTGGCAAAAAGCCAACCAGAAATCCAAATGTTACTTGCTAGCTGGCATGCCTGAAGTACTTCACAAGAAGCATGAGAATTTGGAGACTGCTTATGAGGTAATGCAGTCATTGGATGGCATGTTTGGCCAATCAAAAGAAAAGGCTCGTCTTAATGCCCAATCAAAAGAGAAGGCTCATATTGATGCTGTGAAGTTGTTCATGAACAATAAGATAAAGCCATGCACTCACTTTTTTGCCCATGTGCTCAACTTGTTCAATCACCTTTATGAGGTTAAGCTTAATTGAGCAACCACAGATGAGGACACATAGGTGGGAATGATCTTAGAAAGTTTAAGTCTTGCCTTCTAGCGATTCAAGACCAACTATATTATAAACAACATGCATATAGGGCTTACTCAACTGCTGAACGAGCTTTAGAAATATGAATCTGTTCACTATGGAAAAGGTTGGCAAAGCAAAAGTTGCAAAAGTTGCAAGTTTTTACAAAAGAAAAAAAGAAAAAGAACAAAAATCTTGGGAAGCCTAAGTCTAAGAAGAATAAGAAGAAACCCAAGATGGCTACCAAAGGCCAAGAGAAAATGTTTCCACTACTATTAGCCAGACCATTGGAAGAGAAATTGCAAGTAGTATCTTAAGGAGCTAAAGAAGAAGAAAAACCAAGGTAAATGTGATTTACTAGTTTTAGAAACATGTGCTGTAAAGAACGAGTTTTTAACTTAGGTAGTTGACTTGGAGCAACTAACTATGTTTGTTCTTGTTTGCAGAGTCTTAGTCCTTCATAGGAGCTTGCCGATGGGGAGTTCACAATAGTCATGGGCAATGGAGCAAGGATTTCATCTAAAATAGGAGGAGAAGTTAAACTTCTATTTAGGACATTTTGAACAATGTTTATTTTATTCCTAAATTTAGAAGAAATTTGATTTCTATTTCTAAATTAAATGAACAATAACTTAAAGTTGCTTTTGATAATGAAATTGTTTCTCCTTCAAAGAATGGTTTAAAAGTATGTTTTGTAAAACTAAATAATGGCTTATATTTTATTAAACTTGGTCCTAAGCCATTGCTTAACATTGAAATATTCAAAGTTGTCGAACCTAAGAAAAAAAGGCAAAAGATTGCTCATAATAATAACACATATATATGACATCTTAGACAGGTCACATTGACCTAAACAAGATTGAGAGACTTGTTAACAATGGTCCTTTGAGGGAACTAAAAGTTAGTAAATTCCAAGTCTATGAATCCTGTTTGGAAGGTAAAAAAACCAAGAGACCTTTTTCAACTAAAGTACAAGAGCCGAAGAACCTCTTGAGCTGATATATACCAATGTATATGGACTTTTAAATGTCCAAGTAAAAAGTTGGTATGAATATTTTGTCTCATTTATTGACAATTATTTTAGATATGGTTATCCTTACCTAATGCAAAGGAGATCCAAAACTTTTGGAAAGTTTAAGGAATTTCGAGCAGAAGTTGAGAAGCAATTAGGAAAACAAATAACAGTGCTTTGATCGAATTGAGGTGGTTAGTATCTGGACATAGAATTTACAGACCATTTGATGGAAAGCAGAATAGTTTCGTAATTCACCGCACCTACAACTCTACAAAAAAAGGTGTTGCTGAAAGGGAAATAGAATGCCACTCTACATGATGTGATTAATGTTGAGTTATTCTTCACTGCCTACATCCTTATAAGGATACACCTTAAGAATCGCAATTTACATTCTAAACTTGTTTCTTTCTAGGTCTATACCTATGATGCCTTTATAGTTGTGGAATAATCGAAAACTTAGTCTGAGACATATCCGCATATAGGGTGTCTGACACATGTGTTAAAGCCTAAAACCTAGAAGTTGGAACCTCGTTCAAAAGTTTGCATCTTTGTAGGTTATCCTGAAGATACAAGAGGAGAGTTATTTTATAGGAAAAAAGATAACAAAGTGTTTGTCTCGACAAGCACCACTTTTCGTAAGTACGACTATACAAAAGACTTCAAACCTAAGAACAAAATGGTTTTAGAAGAATTACTTGTTGATCAGATCAACCCATAACTGACAAGAGCTATCGACGAGCTTGCAAAAGTTGTTGAACAACAAACCGAAGAAGTCACAACTTATAGTCAAATGCCTTTAGTGCTTCTTCATAGTGGGAAGGAAATTAGATTACCTGCTTGTTTTGTGGAGAAGCACAACTAATCATTGTGAGTGACACTTAAGAAGATCCATTTTTATGTTGATAATGGAAGATTCTAACAAAAAGAAGTGGCTAAAAGCAATAAAACTCAAGATGGAATCCATATATTCCAACTTGGTCTAACAGCTTGTTCATCCTTTTGAAGGGGTAAAACCCATAGGGTGTAAATGGATGTACAAGAAAAAGAGAAAAGTAGACAAAAAAATAGAGACTTTCAAAGCTATGCTGGTAGCCAAAGGTAATATCTAGAGGGCGGGCATTGACTATGAAGAAACTTTCTCCTTAGTTGCTATGCTTAAGTCCATTTAGACACTCTCTTCCATTGTTGTGCATTTCAATTATGAAATTGGCATATGGATATCAAGATGACGTTTCTAAATGGCTATCTTAGAGAAATCATCTATATGGTGCAATCAAAAGGTTCATAGCTGACGGCTAAGAGCTGAAAGTATGAAAGCTACAAAAGTCCATTTATAGACTAAAGCAGGCTTCTAAATCATGGAACATTAGATTTGATGAGGTTATGAAGTCTTATGGTTTTGAACCAAACTAAGATGAACAGTGTGTCTACAAGTATACAAGAGAAAAGAATGTGGTTTTCTTGCTACTTTACATTGATGACATCCTATTCATTGGGAATGATAAGGAATTAATGTCACAAGAAAAAGATTGGTTAGCTAGCCAATTCCCAAGGAAAGATTTGGGAGAGGGAAGTTAAGTTTTTGGTATCCAACTCATCCAAGATTGCAAGAAAAAGCTTTTGGCATTATCTCAGGTTGCATACATAGACAAAGTGCTTGTCAGGTATAGAATGCAGAACTTTAAGAGAGGGAGTTTCCCTTCCAACATGGTATTTTTGTCTCTAAAGAGCAGTGCTCGAAGACTCCTTAGCAGGAAGACAACATGAGACATTTCCTTCATGCATCAGCAATCGAAAGCTTGATGTATGCTATATAGTGTACTAGGCCTAATATTTGTTATATAATGGAAGAGTTAGTAGGTTTTAGTTAAATCTAGGATTTGATCACTGGATGGTTGTGAGGTATACTCTCAAATATCTTAGGAGAATAAGAAACTATATGTTTGTGTATTCTGATGGAGAATTGTCATTCAGTGGTAACATAGATTCCAATTTTCAATCAGATCGAAACAATCAAAACTAGATCTCAAGTTCCGTGTTCACTCTCGAAGTGGAGCCATTATTTAGAGGACTGTTAAAAAAAGTGTGTTTCTAACTTGATAATAGAGGCAGAATATGTGGCAGCTTATGAAGCATCCTTGGAAGTAGTCTAACCCTAAAAGTTCTTCACTAATCTAAAAGTTGTTCTAGATAGGATAAGTTGATTAAACTGCACTGTGATAATAGTGGTGTAATCATAAATATCAAACAACCCAAAAACCACAAAAACACAAAGCATATAGAGAGCAAGTATCATCTTGTTTGGGATATAGCCTACAAATATGACATGACCGCGTTGCAGATTATCTCGAAGGACAACATTGTAGATCCGTTTGCATAAACCTTGCCTACCAAAGGTTTCGAGAAGTATTTGGAGGGTTTTGGATTAAAACATGTGTCTTATCTACTTTAAGGCAACTGGGAGATTGTTAGAATAGATGTCCTCAAAGCACATAATTTTTTTAGAAGGACATATTTATAAATAAATAAAGCGAATTTTTTAGTATATTTATATGTACGTATTTTGAATATTTTATAAATATCATTAAAATTCAACAATTATATATGTGACTTTAAATATTGTATATAAATGTTATATACAAGAGGATAATATATAAGGGTGATAATTAAAATAATTAGTAACATATAATTAATTACTAAATTAAAGTATGAAATTTTTAATTGAATGTTACTAGTACATGTCGTTTCTATTAAGAATAGAATGGTCTTTTCTAAACCATTGATTTAGTGAGTTATTAACTAAGTACACTATACATAATGAGTTTCTATAGAATCGAGATATGATGAGATATGATAAGGTCATAATTTCCATAAAATATAGTAAGTTCCAATCATATTAACCAATAGTCATATATAAGATGATTTTAGTCATGAGTTATTAGTAGATTCATATTTACGGAATTATGTTTTTTGATTTATTTGGTACGGATTCAAAAATTTAATCCTATTGCTTGTATTTTAGAGGCATAGTAAAGTAAGTAGTTGGAAATATTAATATTACAAGATAGAATCCATTCATTTTCTAATAAGAAGTAGACAAATAATTCTTTTGGTTATTTGATTATTGATTTCGGTCTTGAATAATAACAGTGCTCAATTCATGATTAAGTTTATGAATTTGTTACTCATTAAAGAATCAATAACACTCAAGAATAAAGAAGTAATAATTTTACCTAGCTCTAATTATGAATTATTTATAGAAGATCAATTATATATAATGACTATATGAAATAGATGACTATATTAATCTTTGTAAACATTGTTTAGATAAGTAAAACTATTAGTTTAATTAATTTAAAATTATAGAATTTTAAATTAAATATCACTCAAAATAAATTAATTATGAATAAATTAATTATGAAATTACTTATTTAACAATATATAATTAATTTTTGAAGACACACAATAGGTTCCACTCACTCTATATGGCGCCACACTATGCAAAAGAATATTCCTTGTGTAGTCCAAAGCTTGATTGCCAAGATTCCATATTTAGAAATTCTATTTTTTAGATAAATGTGATTTAATTCATATTTGGAAAGTTAAATTTAGAAACGATTGAGATTAAGTAACAAGCACATTTTTTTTTTCATTCTCCTTAAATTGGTGCCACACATGGATAGAGTATCTATGTGTGGTGGCGCCTGTTGTAGATAAGAAAAATGAGAAAATCTCTTTAATTTTAATTAAATATTTGAGATTTAAATTAAAATAAAAAAAAACTTCAAAAATTAGTTAGGTCTCCTATTCTCAATAAATAGAGATCTTCTCTATTCATTTTACATACAATTAAGAGTTTTAGTTAAACTGCAAACACTCTACTAGACAACCTAGTGTAGGCATGTAGAGATAGAAAAAAAGAGAAGAGCTCTTCATTCTTATTCTTATTTTGTCCATGTGTTGAGATTAGCTAGAGACTGAAGTAAAAAGAGTGGTTCTTAGAAACCTTAATTCCTTCTACGCTCACCCATTTGTCCATCTAGTGTCGAGGACTAGGTGAGAAATATAATGGTTTCTCTTTTGAGAATGTCCATACTTGCGGGAAGAATTACAATTTCTCCTCTTCATTCAGATATGCAAAGTTACATATTTATTTAGCGTTAAATTCATACAATTTATAGTACATTTTACAAAAGTTTTTTAATATGTAAAAATAGTTTTTAAAAACCAAAAATTTTGATGCCTTTCACTAATGAAGGATGAGGTGCGGAAATAATGGGTAAATATCTTCCTCTGTTGCGCATAATTATGCCCGGAGAGCATGAAATTTGTTATTACTCTTCTCTTGTCTAATTTATTTTGATGCATTCATTGTTGATGATCTCTGAAACAAAGAATCTTCAAAGAGCAAATAAGAGTCGATAAAACCACATTCTGTGATCATGAACTCCTTAATCAACCGAAAAAATGCTGAAAATTCATTTGACTTCTGTGTTTATGGTGGTAACATTTCTGTAGGCAAGAATTTCGATATAAAACTTGCAAGAAACCAATTAGTTTGGCTAAAAAAGGGTGAAAATAACGTGTTTAATATGTTATTCTATTTTTTGTTTTAAAATATAATGCTACTTTAAATATTATAACTACTTTTTATTTATAATTATTAAGCTTTGGACTTAGTAAAATAAATCTCAACTTTCACATCAAGTATAACATGTGGTATTTGATTGTTATTGATTGAATTATTCATCATTTATTTCATCATTTTCTAATTATTTTTAGATTAAAAAATTTATTTTTATAAGTTTCAAATCTTAATAACTATGACAAAAGATGGATATAGTATTTGAAACATCATTATCTATTATGTTAAAAAATAAAATAGCATATCAAATGTATTATTTTGATATTTTCTAGCAAAACAAAGAACTAACATTTTTATTGGAGACGGTCAAATTTAAAATTGAATTGGATGTTTATGTTAAAATTTTGCATTCCCACATTTCTTTGGAACTGGCTTGGAAATGCCCTCAGTTCTTGTTCCCTGTTCTATGCAAATTATATCCACTAATCTTGTGGGTGGTCCCCATGAGTTTGAGAAACCTCTCAATTTTTATTTTTTTAATTATTAAATTAAATAAATAAATGCGATAAATAAAGAACCTGGTTTTACAGATACATATCTAGTATCTACTTGTGTGGCTGTCCTGTGTTTGACTGCTCTCCATTTGCCTCTCATCTCATTCCATCTGTTGTTGCTTCCTCTGCCGCCATATCCTCTTTAGGCTCTCATCATCAACCAAGTTAGCTGCTCTACAAGTAAAGAATTCAAAAAAACAAGGAAAAGAAAAAGAAAAAGAATAAGAATAGGTCAATTATGATTTATCTGTCTTAATTAAAGAAATTTCCTGTAAAAGCCCAATTCCCCAGGTATATTGCTTCTCTCTCATCCCTTCTCTTCCTTGATCCATGTTTTTTCCTTGTGAAACTTTATTGAATTTGAGAAAATTAATTTTGACCCTAATGACGTACACCTTTTTTATGTTTTGCAGAATATGAGCAACGTGAACATAACAAGCCACAACTCTAATATAACAAGCCAAGGAATTCACTACTACTGGAAGTATTACTGTGTTAGTAATGGGAGATTCAACACAAACAAGATGATCAACAAGGTTTCATTTTGTGGGCATTTCAGTAATTCAACAGCGGGATTGAGTTCCTACCATCAAGGTGGTTGGAAATTAAATGATATAAGGCCTAACTTCTCTACACAATCTTCCTTGGACGATCATGCCATCTCTCCAGATGACTCAGAAGATGAAGCCAGTGATGGTGAAGATCAATCTGAATCTACCAAGGCTAACTCAGATGATGGAGATTTCAACAAGGTATAATAGATGTCTTATGTTAAACGGTTCTTTTTCCTGTGAGGATCTTTACCGGTAATATATGTCTTCAAATTATTGAATCTGGTTAAAGTCACATTTGTTTATAGATTTAACAGTAGAAAAATATATATCTAACTATAGGTTTACTTTTTTGGAACCAGCAGCGTATATGAAAAACACAAGATAAAACCCTATAAAATGGTTCTCTTCTAATTATCAATGAGTAATTATTTTAGAGGGTTTTATTCTTGGATACTTAAATAATACATTAATTTATTGACCAATATATAATTTTTAATCTTAAAAGGGTTTTATATTTTTACTACTTGTATACGTATTAAATTTCCCTCTAAAAATATGAATAACTTACAGATTAAAAAAAAAAACATTGAATGTGCTAAAGAGTTTATATGTGGTTCAAAAATTTATCCGGAAAAAAAAACCTATGAAATTATCTGATGTTTGGTTTATGTATATAATTAATTATTATTTTATATATATGGCTCGACCAAAAGATTTAAAAATAAATTATTATTTCATGAAGATTGTTGATATAGTACACTGGTCTCAAGAATAATTTAAGAGTGATTATTAAATTATCAAACATTCATTTATCAAGATTTATTATTTTAAAGATTTATTTATTTACTGATATGAAATCTAGGACGTCTAGTAATACTCATAAATATTTAAGGGGTTTAATCAAATTGTGTTTGTTTCAGGCAATATACAGCGGAAGAAGTATCAGAGAGAATCTTGAAAGAATTGTTGGGAAAGATGATTCCACGTTTAGTGGGATAGACCTGGCCACTCTTATTAGGAACAAGTACGGCAGGTCTTACGACGTTCAACTCATAAAAAAGGTCTGATCATTATTGTTATTTTTTTTCCTGATTTACAAGTTTACTTCAATGACATGATTTACCATATCTTGTATGTTTATTATTCACGTAAGACAATACTAAATAAAAATTAGTGTCAATTTTAAATTTTATTATTTGAGTATTTAGAAAATAACTCCCCAATATTTTCTTAGTGATAAATTTGACATCTATTATATTTAGTGTCAACTTAAGTACCAAAAATAATATTTGATTACTATTGAGTGATTCATTAAATTTTTTATTCAATCATTACTACCACTTTATTGGATTCAAATCTTTTACAATTAAAAGTTTACTTTTAGAATTTTTAAAGTTTAAATGATTATATTATTACACATTGGAACATAAAACAGAAAGTAAAATTAAAAAAAATGTTACTTTTACGCTTTTTATGTTAAATATAAGAAAACTAAATAGCTTAGAGATGAATACCAAGTATTAAGAATTGAAATTTCTTTAATTCTATCACCAAAAATATGATTAAATGAAAAATAAAAAAATAAAAGAATCCTCCTTTTTCTCTTTTCCTTTCATGCGAATCAACGCACCTTATTGCGAGAGTTGAATATGTTCATTTAGCTTTAGATCAAGATTGGTTTGGATTTTTGACATGTTCTTTGTGGTAAAATATATGCCTCAATATATTATAGGAGTTCATGGGAAGAAATTTGTTGGCTCTAAACGTCATGTGGAAGTACAGGGAGCAGGTATCAAATTCTAAAGTTTAAAAATTTCCCTTTCAATGTATGACCATTTCTTAAGGCGTATTTTCTATGGATGCAATGCATGTAGAGATCATTTCCACTAACAGAAGAAGAGTATATATTGAGGCTTGATGACGTGGCAAACACCTTGAAGTGCTGGGGGGCTGTGTCACACATCCGAAATAGCCTCCAAAACTCCAAGGAGAGGCCTCGGATAGGAAAGGTAAAAATAATTTCTTTGTAAAAGAAAACAAAACGATTAAAATAAAAATAAGAAATAGATTACCATAATTTTTTTTTTTTCAATATCAGTAGGAATTTTTGTTTTCATCCTTGGCTTAAATTTTTAACGGTTTAATCTGTGTCAACATTCAAAATTTATAGACACGTGACATGGACACGTGCATATGCAGGCTGTGAGCATTTTTATAGACATGGACGAATCAGGAGGCCGCGCAAATGAATGGATTTACAAGTAAATTGATCACGTACAATATAGCCGATTTCAACAATGAAGAACAAATTTACCCTTTTTTTTTCGCTGTGCAAAAGCTTTAGCTGAATTAAATTACAGATGTAGTTAATCTCCTCTCTTTTTTTTTTTTTTTTTT
>LNSY01365270.1:0-11162 GCA_002024485.1 Artocarpus camansi
TTTTTTTTTTTTTTTTTTTTTTTGTGAGCAAGTATAATGATCCAGAATCCGCAATTTGGTTTTTATAAACTGGCATGAAACAGAAATACTTAAGAAATGACTTGGGAAAAAATCTGAGATATGCATTTTTAACCCAAAAGCTTTTGTCTTAAAATATTCCCAAAAGTCAGAGTAAAAAGTTAAAAGAAAAAGTAGTTTTCTTAAGGACCTACAAGTATGACGCTAATATCATTTATTAGATCCCTTGTTTGATGGCCCCTATCTTGCAACTTATTTCTTCCTCGAGGATTGCGCCATAATTTACTTTAACTTGATGGTTCCTAATAAACAAGAGTGTTTACTTCATATATTCATAAAATACGTGTTGTAAAACTTGTGAAAACGTGTAAATAATCAATATATATATGTGTGTGTATGTGTTTATATTTATATATATAAGAATTTAAAAGATACTCCTTTTTGGGATCTTTAAATTCCTTTCTGTAAGGTTTTACTAAGCTTGTCTTTGTAATTTCGCTTTGCATTGTTGTGGATCTTTCAATGTAATGGAATGTTATTGTGATGCTAGTTAGATTTCTCACATTGACGAGGTAAATTTTACTAGTGGATATGTGTTTTAACCTTGCAAGGTGGATTCAAAATATATTGCATGATTTAGCAGGTGGAGAAGCATTATGGTTAAGAAACCTCTACGTTCAATACACCCTTATGTGAGAGGTTCCCTCGGTGGTGGCATATTGTGATTATCAAGCTACGATAACTTGAGAAGAGAAAAGAACAAAAAGAACAACGGCGTACTACATAATATTGTATAGCAATTGTTGAGAGATAGAGTGATATCACTTGTATTTGTGAAGTTAAGGGAAAATTAAGAGGTGTTATTGATGAAAGGATTGACTAGAAAACAAATCAAAGTTACACTGAGGGGACGTGCTGAAAAGTTATTTGAATAAACTCCCTGTGATCGGTAACCCAAATCACTTGTTTAGCTAGAGAACACTATGTAAGTTTTGGAAACGATTTTCACAAAGAATAATGAAAACATGATTATGGTGCGAACTGTACATATCAACAATTTTCTCAAACACTTTTGTAGAACATGCTATATACTATATTAATTTAACACTAAAGAAATATATGTAAATCTTTGTTTACCTAGATGAAGACGACAAATGGAAATTCTACTACCAAGAAAGGGCCGTTCTCTATTTGGAATCACTGTTATACTTGCCTAGTCCTCAACACGGCATGGACGAACGTGTGCGTGTTGGAGGAATTAAGGTTTCCAAATGATCACTCTCTTATTTTAGTTACTCATTAATCTCAACATATGAGCGAAATAGTTATTGGGATAAAGAATACTTCTTCTATCTTTCTCTCTCTGCACGCCTAGTGATGAGTGAGTAAACACTCATGAATCTAGTGTTTTTGAGCCTAAGTATTTGTGTAAACCTCAAGCATTGGTGTTAGTTTGGTATCTTTTTGTGCACTTTAGTAGGAAATGAAGAAAAGTTGGACATAGTGAAAAATTGACTCAAAAAGAGGAGTTTTGATGTGTTTTTGGAACTCTAATCAAAGAGCCTCGCGTGCCACATGGCCAAGGTGCGCTGGCTACGTGACCACAATTGTACAAGGTAGAACGCCATGTGCGGCCATGAAACCAAGGCCCATAGCCGAGAGCCTTTAGGAAAGGCCTTGCTTGGCCACGTAGCTCTGGCGTGCTAGAGTAAGTTCAAAGGCTAGATCAGCCCTTGTTTTGATTGAATGTTTAAGATTTTACCCTGATTGAAGGCCTCAATTATTGACTAAACCTAAAATCCTAGAAGAGGAGGCATAACTTTCAAGGAGAATTTTTGGAGGCATATATTTTTAGATAGAGAAGCTTGGAGGTTAATTTTTTTTCGAGGATTTTCTTAAAAATTCTTGAAGATTTGAAGCCTTAAAGATAATCTCAACTAGAGTTTCCTCTTAATCTCTTTTTTATTTTGTTTTTCATTTGGAATTTGTTGGATTTTCTTATGCTTGGCTAGATTTTCACTCTAGAGCTTGATGTAGCTCTATTTTGAATATGTTTAGAATATTTTAGTTAATTATTAGTATAGTTTCAAATGAATTTGTTGAGAAATTAATTAGATGATTTGATTATGAATTTCAATGCTTGGAAGAGATTGACTCATTTATCACTATTGAGAAACATAGTCTTCATCATTGTTGAGTCCTGAGAGAGCTGAGAACACTAAGGTAATAATTAAGGGTTTGCTTAGTGAATGTATGGGTAGACAAGTTAGATAGGGATATTGACTTGAAAATCTATGCATATTATCTCATTTAATGCTCGAAAGAGGTAATGAGGTTATTTTTAGCCCTTGATTAATATATTGATTGAAGCTAGTTAATGGTTGCTAATTAGGAAGAACATAGGAGAAATAGAGTGAAATCAAGATCCTAGAGAATTCATCGCATAGATTTTCATTTTGTGAAACTGCCTTTTTGTTTATTGTTTTGTTGATCTCTTAATTAATCTAGTTTGTTTAATTTTCTTTTTTTTTCATGCAATTTATCCAAATTCGATTCTGCCTAGATCAAATTAAGTGTGAAAGCCAATAGTACGTAGCTTAAAAAACTAAGAATTAAATCCTTGTGGCACAATACTCGACCTTAGGTCACTTTGTTATTTTTATGACCCGTTTACTTGTTGTTAAAGCATAACACCTAGTGAGGGGTTTTTTGTAAGGATTTCTCTCTTAGTCTCTTCAAGACTTTTAATTGTGTGTAGTATGAATAGAGCAGGTCTCTATTTATAGAGAATGGGAGACACAATTGATTATTGAAGCTTTCTTTATTTTAATTTAAATATCAAATATTTAATTACAATAAAAGAGAATATTTTCTCTTTCCTTATCGGTATGTGGCACCACCCTCACCCGTACTCTATCTATGGGTGGCGCCAATTTGATGAGAAGTAAGAGAGCTGCTTGTTACCTAATTTTATTTGTTTCTAAATTTAACTTTTCATATTTGAATTAGAACATATTTACCCAAAAACAAAAATTATGAATATGGAAACTTAGCAATCATCTTTGGACTGAGCAAGGAATATTTCCATGTGCAATGTAACACCATACACAGTGCATTCTTCCACAATTAATTATTTATTATTAAATATTAATATTATTTAATAATTATAAATTAATTCATAATTAGTTTATTTTGAGTGATAATTAATTTAGAATTCCATAATTCCAAATTAAATAATTAAGCCAATAATTCTACTTATCCAAATAGTATTTACAAGGATGGCAAGGACTAATGGACCCACAATTTTAAAATCTAATAAAACCAATGTATTAATTAAACTCTTTAATTAATATATTACTCTTTCATTAATTTTACTGTAACTCCACTAAATACTTGAAATTGCACTTTTGAAATTATAGACATAATTAATCATTTCTTAGAGTTGTCTATTTGATACAGTCAAATATAACTTAATCTTGTGTAATTAATTTATAATTAGAGCTAGGTAAAATCCATTAACCTCTCTAATTTCTTCTTTACCTTTGAGTGTCATTGATTCTCTAATGAATAATAAAGTCATGAATTTAGTCACGAATTGAGCGCTCTTATTGTTCAATACCCAACTAAACACTCAAGAGAATTATTTCTCTGCTTCTCGTAAGAGAAGGAAAAGATTCCATTTTGTAATATTAACATTTTCTGTCACTTACTTCACTATGCCTCCATTATACAAGGAATACAATTAGATTCTTGAATCCGTATTAACTAATTCAAAAGACATAATTCTATAAATAAAAGTATGCTAATAATTTAGCATTGAGATCATCTTATATGTGACTATCAGTCGACATGATTAGAATATCCTATATTTAACAAAAATTATTAGTTATTCATATCACATCATATCTCAGTCTAACATAATCTCATTATGTATAGTGTACTCATTTAATGACTCACTACATTAACATTCGGATAGGACCGTTCCATTCTTAATAGAAATGACCTATACTGGCAACGCTTAATTAGAGATTCCATACCTAAATTGAATAATTAATTATAATTATAATAATTAAGCATATGTACTAATTATTTTAATTATCATCTTTAAATATTATCCTCTTATATACAAACTTATATATAATATTTAAGGTCACATAAATAATTATAGAATTTTAATGATATTCGTAAAGTATTTAAAATATATGCATGCAAATATAATGGAAAATCCACTTTATTTATTTATAAATATTTCCTTTACAAAAGATCATATGGTTTAAGGGAATCTATCCTAACAATCTCTCACTTAACCTAAAATAGATGAGACATGTCTCTCCATCCAAAACCTTCTAGATGCTTCTCGAAAACTTTGATAGGCAAGGTCTTCGTAAATGGATCCATAAGGTTGTCTTTCGATGAAATCTTCAACAAGGTTATGTCACCTCAATCAGCTATATCTTGAACCAGATATACCTCCTCTGTATATGCTTTTTATTCTTACGGTTCCTAGGTTCTTTGATATTTGTGATTGCACCACTGTTGTCATGGTATAGTTTAATCGACTTATCCATATCTTGAACAATTTCCAAATTAATCAAGAGCTTTCAATGCTAGATTGCTTCCAAGGATGCCTCACAAGTAGCCATATATTCAGCCTCCATTGTCAAGTTAGAAACACACTTTTGTTTTACACTCCTCCAATCAATGGCTCCACCACCAAAAGTGAACACAAAACCTAATATTGACCTTTAATCATCCTGAGCTAATGGAAATCAGAATCTATGTATGCGTTCAAAGACAGATGTCCATCAAAATACACAAGTATATAGTATCTCGTTCTCCTAAGATACTTGAAAATGCACTTCATAGTCGTCTAGTGATTAAATTATGGATTTGACTGAAACCTACTGACTATCCCTACTGCATTGTAGATGTCAAGCTGAGTAAACTATATAACATACATTACGCTTATGACTATCAATGCATAAGAAAAACATCTCATTTCTTTTTCATCTTAAGGAGTCTTCAAACACTACTCTTTAGAGAGATGAATACCATATATGGAAGGAAAATTCTCTCTTAAAGTTTTGCATCCCATACCTGACAACCACTTTGTCTATAAATACAGCCTGAGACAACACCAAAAGCATTTTTTATAATCTTAGATGAGCTGGATCCCAAAAACATAGCTTTCTCTCCCAAGTCTTTCATTTAGAATTTGCTGGCTAACCATTCCTTTAATTGTGACATCAATTCCTTATCATTCCTAATGAGTAGGATGTCATCAACATAAAGTACTAAAAAAGCTACCTTATTTTCTTTATATACTTGTAGACACATGGTTTTTCTTAATTTTGTTAAAACCATGAGACTTAAAACCCTCATCAAACTTGATGTTCCACGATCTAGAACCTTGCTTTAGTCTATAAGTAGACTTTTGCAGCTTGAAGGCATTATGCTCTTGGCCTTTAGCTATGAAACCCTTTGGTTAAACCATATACATATGCTTTATTCAAGTAGCCATTTAGAAATGCCATCTTGACGTCTATATGCTAAATTTGATAGAATGGATAAGAGCATCGAAATGGACTTAAGCATAGCCATTGGGGAGAAAATGTCTTCATAGTCCACTCCCTTTCTTTGGGTGTAACCTTTGGCTATGAGTCTAGCTTTGAAAGTCTCTACTTTCCCATCCGCTCCTTTTTTCCTCTTGTAGAACTATTTCCCATCCATTCATTTTTTCCTCTTGTAGAACTATTTGTACCCAATGTTTTTACCCCTTCAAGAGGATCAATAAGCTCCCTGACCGAGTTGGAATACATGGATTCCGTTTTGAGTTTCATGGCTTCTAGCCACTTTTCTTTGTTAGAATCTTCAACTGGCGACCTATAAGTCAATGGATCTTCCTCAGCATCACTCATAACGACTAGCTATGCTTCTCCATGAAAAAAATGGGTAATCTAATTCCCTCCCAACATGATAAAGCACTAGATGCGTCTGACTAGAAGCTATGGCTTTTTTAGCTTGTTGTTTGACAAGTCTTGCCAGCTCGTCAACAACTCTTATTGGCTATGGCCTGATTTGATCAATAAGTGATTCTTCTAGAACCACTTTGGTCCTTGATCTAAAGTCCTTCATATAGTCATACTAAAGGTAAATGCCATTAGACAAGACAAACATCTTATTATCTTAAGGACTATAGAATAACCTTCCTCTTATACCTTAAAAAAAACCTATAAAGATGTAGACTTCTGAATGAGGTTCCAACTTCTTGGTGTGTGCCTTTAGCATGTGTGTTGGATACACCCATATGTAGATTATCTCAAATTAGGTTTTCGACCATTCCATAACTCCAAGAGCATCTTAGGTATAGAATCAGATTATAGACTACAATTCCTAAGGCATAACCCTAAAATGATGTAGGCAACAAAGAATAACTCAGCATTGATTTTATCATGTCGAGTAGCTTTCAATTACTCCTCTTAGCAACACCATTTTGTTGTGAAGTTATAGGTGTGGTGAGTTGCAAAACTATTATGCCTTTTACCCAATAGTCTATGAATTCTACGTCCAAATACTCGCCTCCTCGACTCGATCGAAGCACCTTCATTTGTTTTCCTAATTGCCTCTTTGCTTTCGCTCGAAATTCCTTGAACTTTCCCAAAGTTTTGGATTTTCTTTGCATGAGGTAAGCATAACTATATCTAGGATAATCATCAACAAATGTTTTTGTCAAATGTTTTAACTGCACTAAACATTTAGTGGGTATGTTTTTCCCAAAGTATTTCTTTGTAGTTAAATATTCCAAGTATCGAGGCTATTAGCGACAAATGTTTTTGTGACGACAATTGCATTGCAAATATTATAAAAGTTGCAACGATAAAAAGTTGTGAATATGGGAAATTTTTGTGACGACATGCCATCGCATATTCTACAATATTTGCATCGACATATCGTCACAAGTAATAAAAATAATATCCTTTTGTATTCACAATGACATATCATCACAATTGATATTTGGTGCCTAAAACTATATGTCATGAAGTTTTCTTGCACCAATATATAGTTAATTATGATGACATTTTTGTCGCAAATAACAAGACGTTACTTGTGGCAATCATCAGTTATTATTTGCGACGACAATGTCATCACAAATACTAGTGGTATGCAACTGTGATTGCTTGTTAATCACAATGGCGGTGGGATTAGTTATCACAAAAAGTGAAAATTTAATTTTTCATCAAAATTTTGACGGAGAAAAAGGCGGTATATTTAATATAATTTGTGACAACATTTTTAATATATTGTCATAAGAAGTTATTCAAGTATAATCTTATCCAAAATAAATGAGATGTCATCGTTTTGTTTATCTTTTGCAACGACATTATACTTATTGCAATGACAAAATGTCGTAAAAAAATAGCTATGCATATGAATGAACTTGAGAGCTTGTCTTCCTCCATTTTCCCCAGCTTTTTTCTCCTCCTCCAAAAAATTTTCCGTTTCTTCATCATATTTCACCTTACATCTCTCCCAAACTTCCAAAAACACAGAGATTCGTGAGTTTTGTATTGTAGAAACTCATATTATCAAACAATATTCATAGAAATCTCCCTAAATTGGATAATCCTCAAACTTTTTTTTGATTGAGTTTTGGAGATTTTTGTTTTTTTTTTGGCCATCCACCATTGAAGTTTTAGCTGCTATCCTCGTTTTCTAATGCCCGTTCTTAATGGGTTATAGATTATGCAAGTTTTTAATTTTTTGGTACTTGGATTTTGAGAATTGTGAATATGTTAGTTGGATTGTGAATTGTTGAAGAATTACGAATTGTGATTGTGATTTTTTTAGAATTGTGTGATGTAGTATCATTACAATAAGGATTGTTGTAGAATTAGATTTTTGGGATTGTGATGTTTGTAAAAATGTGATATTTGTTATTTGGATTTTTTTTTTTGAATTGTGATTGTGATTGTTTTTGGAATTGTACAGTTATGGTTAAGTTAGTAACACATTGTTTATCCAAGAAGCTTGAGTTGAAAATAAAATTAAGTTAATATAGTATAAAATTATTTTTAATGCATTATAGTAATTAAAAATTAAAAAAATAAAATTTGAAATTAATAATAATAATAATTTAAATATCACATTCAAAGTTGTTATAACTAATTAAAAATTTAAAATAAGGAAATAAAAATTATTAATTAACAATTAATGAACTAATTAATTAATTAAGTCTAAAGTAAAATAATCTAATAAATCATTATTATAAATTGATGAACAATATCATAGTTCAATAATTATAATATTATTGTTAAGGATTAATTAATTAATATTATGAAAGAATAAATTGAATTTAAAATTATATATCATTATAAATGGATAAATAATTGTAATATTATTGTTTATGAAAATTGAGAAATTAATTTTATTTAAAAACAAGAAGAACAATAAAATTATCATACAATTTGATAAGATTGCATAAAATTTAATAAAATTGTAACTTTTTTCAAAGATTGTTTAGTTTGATATATGACTTTATAGTCACAAAAACAATGTACGCAAGTACAAATTTGTGTTTTGTATTTTGCCGTGTATGCATGAGTTTACATTAGACCCGTTCAAGGATATGTAGTAACACTGATGCTTAAATTGTCTTGTTTGGATAGTTTAGCATTGTTATTTACGTGTTTATGATTTAATTTTACACGTGTTTTTGGTAGAGGCTATCGTACATCTTCTTTTGTCCTCCAGGTGTGCGCCTAATAGCACACATAGGAGAACTAAAGAGAGATGCTATCAAAATTTCTACAGAAAAGGGGTATTGTGGGATGAGTGACATAATATGTAAATTGTAATACTAAATGGGATAGGACTTTACCCTATAGGTTTGGAGTAAAGGTGGTATGTAGAATTGCACGCATACATACATTGGCTTGTTGATATTAATGAATGTGTCTGTTATTGTGTATAGTTGAAATACCAATTCATAAGAGTTGGATATATTTAAGGAATTAGCTATCAAATGATTATTAGGATGGGTTGCCTGCTTTTATTGAGGTCAAAAAGAATTATGCAAATTTATTTAGAAATATCAGTTGTCCTTATACGAAGTATAAAAATCATGATATGTAGCTAGTTGAAATAGTGAAAGCATACATACATTGATTTGGTTTTGATATGTCACACACCAAATAGATTTACCATGGTGAAGTAGAACTAGCCCATTTGTAAGTGAACTGATAAACGAGGTGCTTGCATTCATTGAAGATGTTGCCTAGCATTAATGATGATCATGAGATGTTGGGTGAGACGTAAATGGATATTGAAGATCCCCATAATGATGAATTCAAGGATCTTTTATCTGAGCTTCAAGTGGGATTGTATCTGAGTTACACTAAGTATTCATCATTTGAATTACTTAGTGAAATTAAAGCACGTAAAAATGCTATTTAAGTGGCCTAATGAATGCATGGATGCTATGTTGAAGTGATTAAAAGATGCATTCTTGGATGGGAACAAGTTACCTAAATCTCATTATGGGTCGAAGAAGTTATTGAGTAAACTAAGCCTAAGCTACAAGACAATTCACATCTATAAGTATGATTATGCTTTGTTTTGGAAGGAAAATGTTGATCTATAGGTGTGTCCCTTTGTAACTCATGTCATTGGAAGAGAAAAAGAGGAAGAAAGTTTCGTGGAAAGTATTGCATTACTTTCCTTTGAAGGATTGTTTAAAACATTTGTACGCTTCCTGTCACGCTGCTAAGGAAATGATGTGGCACCAATGTAGGCAATCAAAGGATGAAGAATTAAAGGATCATCCAGTTGATGGTAAAGAGTGGAAGGAACTTGATGAAAAATACACTAGTTTTGCCCATGAATCGAGAAATGTTCGAAATGTTCGATTGGGTTCAGCTACTAATTATTTCAACCCTTTTAAGAACATGAGTCTTTCATACAGTATGTGGCCAGAGGTTATGACTGTTTATAACTTGCCTCCGTAGTTATACACCAAAGACCCATCCAAGATGTTGACCTTGTTGATTCTTGGCCCAAATGTTCTTGGGAAAGATATGGATGTGTTCTTAAGGCACTTTATGGATGAGTTAAAAGAACTATGGAATGAAGTGATTGTTGTACACGATGCTACTTCGAAACGTCTTTTTGGATGTGGGCTGCATTGCTAATGACGGTCAACGACTTCTCGGCTTGTAGTAGTTTATCTAGCTAGAGTGGTATATAGCATGTTCACCCTACAACGATGCAACCAAAGTGGATAACAAACAAAACTTGTTTTGTTAGGCATCCACGATGGCTTCCTATTACTCATAAGATGCAAAATAACAAGAAGTTTAATGGTAAGGTTGATCAACGACCTCTTCCATCCCATATATCCATTCAACAAATATTAGCTCAGCTACAAACGTTGAAACTAGATTGCCTAGTAAACATGAAAATTATGGGGGTAAGAAGTGAAAAAGGCATCCAAAAAAGCTTCATTGGACAAAAAAAAGTTGAATTACCTTACTAGAGTTCATTATCATTGCATCATAACTTAGATGTCATGCATATTGAAAAGAACATGTTTGATAGCTTGTTGGGCACATTTTTGACGAATAAAGTAAGGATACAAACAAAGGGAGAATTAACTTACAAAGCATGGGAGTATGTAAGGAGTTACATTTGTACAAGGAAGGTGATCATTGGATGAAACCACATGCCATGTACACATTGACCCTAGATGACAATTTTTTTTTTTTTTAGTATTTAGAATTAGTATGGTTCCTTGATGTGCTTGCTTCAAATATGAAGAAAAATGTGATCAAGGGGAACAAAAAGATCACTGGGTTAAAATCACATGACTGTCATGTTATAATACAAAGATTATTGCCAACTGAGATTCAAACATTCATGAAGAAAGAGATTGTCGATGCAATAACAGAATTAAGCAACTTCTTCTAGTTGATATATTCAAGGACATCTAGGATAAGTGATTTAGAGATAGTGCAGGAGAATATTGTACTTATTTTATGGAAGTTAGACACTATTTTCCCACCAGCACTTTTCAATATTATGGTTCATTTAGTAATGCACTTACTAGAAGAAGCTATTAAAGAAGGTCCTACTCATTTACCATGGATGTA
>LNSY01365289.1:0-19226 GCA_002024485.1 Artocarpus camansi
AAACCTGATATTAAAAAAAAAACAATCTTTGAGCAAAAAAAAAAGGAAAAAAAGAGCTAAAACTTATGATGTTAATGTTGTAATCAAAGGTTGGTGTTCAGCTCAAACCGATCGGCGTAAACCTTGGGCTAGGCATTGCTTGAACAAAGAGGATCTAGTGCGAAAGTGAGGAGGAGTAGAGAGAAGGGAAGGGCTTGGGGGTGGGTACAATAAGAAGATGGTGGAGAGAGAGACAATGGAAGTGGTCATTGGAGTGGGGTGTTCGAAGATGGTGAAGAAGATAAAAATGAAGAAGCATGAGTTTCACGTGGTGGGTTTTTTTCCCTTTTATGTTTTATTATTTTAATTTAATTGAGGTTATTTTTTACTAAAAACATAATAAAAGGTTTTAATTTTACTACATTATCCTTGATGTTGAGCTATCTGCATGGCACGTGACCGAAAAAAAGATAAAAAATTAACTATTAGATATCTTAATCTTTTTTATTTTTTTTTTGTGAGCTCGAGCTCAGTTGAGCTAAAAAAATAAAAATTAACTAATATTTTTTAAATGATAGGGGAAGAGCAATTCATCTTTTTTCAATGATAACTTTTTGTCCTTTGAAGGACAAAAAATAGAAAAGAAAAGACATTTACAAAAAAAGAAAAGAAAAGAATAGCAAAATAAGGCACGATAATTGAAGAGGAGGAAATTAAAAAATAGAAAATAATTGTCCACTATGTCTTGTTTTTTTGTTAGAAGCAAGTCAATCCATATGTTAGAGCAAACAAAACTTGTCTTCAATCCACATATTCTAACTTCTATTCCATTGTTTTTTTAAATAAATTTTTTTTGTCACTTCGACACATATTCACACCTATTCACACTCTAGAAAGTAGAGTTTCAATTTTTTCATTTTTTTAAACTTATTACATTTTAGTATATTTTATAAATTTTTTAATTTTGACAAGTTACATTATAGATGTATAAATTTATAAGAAATTACCCTATTACTACCAATATTAGTATTTTCACTAAAATTGATATGTAACTTGCACATAAATAATTTATTAATGATAAAATGGTCATTTTTATATATTTTAACCATATATGTGGTGAATAATATCTTTAATGGTTTTTATCAAAATATATAATTTTGAATTAATTTAAAGAGCATTTTGCAATGTCGTTCCAATTATTACAATATAAAACTTTTACATACTATAATGTAAAGCAATAGTAGGCTACAATATAAAACTCTCATGTGCTACATTAAATTCGTTCTAACTTTTAACTCTAACTATGTTGCCAAACACACTCTTAGTTTTAGGTATAAATTTGAACCGATATACATAACAAAAGACCTTTTACACACCTAATTAATGACTTATGTAAAAATCATATGTCAATTTATATATATATAAACTAATATCACTATTAATGGAGGACATTTGCTATAAATTGATAAGTTTAGGGAGGCAAATTACTAATGAACAATAAATTTAGGGCAACTATGCTAAAAGCCCTAGATATTTTGAATTTTAAAAAGTGACTTTTATTAAATACAATGTATTTTAAGATAACATAAAAATTACCCTCTATTGTTTGGATAATAAGTAAATGGTACCCTTTTTATTCAAACTAACTCTCAAGCCAAAAACAATAGAGGTAGATTTCATGGTAAGAGGCAGTGGAAGGACTATAGGGTTGACGAGGGTTGGGTAAAGGATGACAGTGGGTTGAAGATTAGAGCTCGACAAGGCATAAATCAAGCACAAGGGTTAGGTCCAAGGCTTAGGTAGCATATCTCAAATTGAGCAATATATCTGTTATAGGCTTTGGGCAGGAGTGTTAGGTGAAGAGGTAGGTTGTGGGGTTAAGCAGAGGATTCGACTAGTCAACTGCTTGACTTATACAATATGGTTTAGCCCACAAGGCAAATGGCGATAGGTCTAGGTTGAGGTCCAATGAGGGGATGGGGGTTCAGTCCCCTAGTTTAGTCCCCTAGTAAAGTCTTTAAAGTGATATGGGTGGGATTCAAATTCTCAATAATATGAAATACACCTACTTTGTTAGGTTTCATATTATCCCAAAATGAGATAAAATGAAATTTTATGAGATTATTTTTCCTCCAAATGATGAAGTTTAATTCTTATATCAAATATTAAAATATAAAAAGATTCTCATGTTACTACAAGACAATGCACAATGTAATATTCTAAAATTAGTGGTGAATTCTCTCCAAATCATCAATAAAGTAGCAAGCTAGGCATAGACCTGGCTCTTTTCACCCAAAAGGCTTTTTAGTAATTAATAGGCTTTTAGCACGATTGGGAGGTAAGTAAATTCTTGTTGTCTATTCTTCATATGATTCATCGAAGTAATCCTTTCGTTAAAACCAAACTGATCATATCTGCTTTCTTTATTTATCTTGTTTTTTACTTTATATTTTTATGTTTTATAAAAATTGTCAAGATTAATTAGTTAAACAGGTTATTTTAAAAATCCGACTAAAGCACTTAAGTAATATATTTTTTAAAAAACTATAAGCTCCATTTGGTTTGAAGGATGGATAGTAAGAATGATTGAAAGAGTTAAAGGGATAAAGAGTAGGGAGGACTGAGAAAATTATAGTAATTCTTCATGTTATTTGGTAGAATAGAATTGGTGTAAAAAAATATAGATAAATAGTTATTAGTTGAATTAAAATATTGTCTATTTGTACTATTTGTTGATAATTTGTTTTGGAAACTATTTTTTTAAAACTTCAAGTTGATAGATTGGTTGAATCCTTCTGTTAATGAATGGATTTAATTTAGTGTGTTAAGATAGAGACTACATCCCTCCGCCTTCACACTTTAACCAAATAAGAAATTTAGACCCTTATTCCATCTCTTCCCCCCTTTATCACTCACTTCTGCTAAATATAATGTAAGATAGTATATGCTAAATTTCACAAATTTCTCCCAAACTATGTAATTTATATCAATATCCCCTAAACTATATTATTTATGTCAATATACCCCTAATGATTAAGGCACATGTTTAATTTATTGTTTTACAACCATAGATGCAATTCAAATTTGTGTGAAAACTATTTCGTTTCCCCGTTTTTTTCTACTCCTTGGATTGTGGAACAAATATATACTTTTTGATTCAATATTCACCTTTTTCCATTAGCTATCGAGTGTGTATTTGAACAAGTTGGATTGTATTATGACTTCTAATTTGAAAACTATAACTAAGATGAATTTCAGACCTTAAATATAGGATGTTTGGGAGTGTAATGCCCAAAAAAATCTAAATAATTAATAATATAAGTAATTAAGGATTTTTCCATAACTGCTCCATTAATTTCACAAAAAGCATGAGTTTATAGCCTATGAGCATAGATTTCAACATAGTAATTAAGCATTTGATCGGTTATACTTATAGAATCTAAGTATATGAGTCAAGAGTTTTTCTTAAAAGACCTCTAATAATATATCTTACTTAAAGATTCATGAAATTCCATGTTTCTAAGATGAGAGAGAATTCATATAATGTTGAGAAAATCTTAGAATTAAATCATGTATTTTACATAATCAAGTCAATAATTTTTCTTGGAAAATATAATGTGTGATTTATGATTGAAGGAGTTATGGAATTAAGAATATTCCAAAATGATATACAAAAATATTGAAGTAAAAAATTATTAGCTTTAATGATTAAATAATTCAATTGACAATTTCCCACAATTTAAAACAGGAGAAATTTCAATTTGTAAATAATTTGAGAATTTATAATATAAATTTTGAAGTATAGTGCAGTGTTAGTAGTACACTGAGAAACACTCTAATGTAAAATAAATCATTAACGTAAAATTTCTCTCCCACCACTAGAAAACCACTAACAAAAAATCAATCTAAGGAGAAGACTTTGGAGGCATCTCTCAAGAGTAGATCTACAAAGGTATACCTCTAAACTTCTCTTTTTTAAAGTTAAAAAAAAAGTTTGTGGTCTTATTTAAGTATTGTTGACATGTAATAATTTTTATTTATGCTTTATGTGGGATTCTAATTATGTAGTTTTAGTATTATGCATCTTGTATATGAAATAGTTTAGAACTTGGTTATTTTTAATGTCTTAGAGAGATTTTCCAGTCTCTTTAACCTTAAAATGACACTTTAAAGATCGGTCTTAATGTATTTTAAAAACAAAAATTTTTAAGTCATAACAATGAAAATGATGTTGTTTAAGATGTTAAAAACTAAAATCTTAACCCCAAAATGATATTTCTAGCATCTCTTATTAATTGTCATAGCAATGTTGTTAGAGATGTTGCAACATGGGTTGCAACATCAACTACAACATCAATATTGTACAAGGCTTAAAAGTTACATTTTTCTATTGAAAATCTCATCTTATTGTTTAACAAGACTCATTCAGTAACTATAGAACCACCAATGGTTATTATCAACACTTTCTTAATAGATGTCACAAGTTATGTTGCAACATTGAGTTGTGACATCTATAGTGCAGAGTCGTTTATGTTTAGAAACTACTCGGTTTATGCTTCTAAGAGTTGAAAGCACTCACTTTATGGCTCCTTATGATTGTGTAAAAGTTGTAACATAATCAACAATTATTTTGGAAACTTTTCATTAGATGTCGCATGTGAATGTTACATCATGAGTTGGGACATCTACAATATGGATTTCAAAACAACCAATTTCTTTTTAATGAACCTCTTAATTAATTATGACCCTACGGTTCTATACTAACTATAGAACAATTCATGGTTGTTTGAACATTATTTTATTAGATGTTATACTTGATGTTGCAACATGGGTTGTGATTTAGATACGATACCAATAGTGCGAGTCTCATTTTTGCTCTTTTTGTTTTTTTTAAACATTAGATGTCAGTTTGATGCAAGTCAAAATCGTTGTAGCAATTTTGGTGTAGTTTGGGATTGATTATGAAACTATTTGCTAAAGTGTTTCATTAGGTGTTGTAACATAGTTGCAATCTAAATAGTGTAGTTTATGATTTTGGGTACCACAGCCCTCGAAAAAATTTCGAATCACAATTTTTGTAAATGCGAAATTCTTAGGTCTTGATGAGATGAATAATTTTAGTGAAGAAACTTTTTAAAAATTTTACACTAAAAAGGACTTTTAAACAAATTTAGAAAAATATTCTAACCAGTAAAGTTTACAAAATCACTACAAACTGAAATATATTAAAGACAAAAAATAGACTTTTTGCAAAACACATAAGTTTTAATCCTCAACAGAATGAGGAACTTTTATATAGCTTTTAAAACTAACAAAATATGCCGTTTCAAAACTAGTTTCAAAGCAAAAATGCCTATTTAGTGGCAAAATCACTATTTATGGTTGACAAAAGAATTGCACCACTCGAAAGCTATACAAGTTTATAGTTCACAAGTTTTTTCAAATTCAGACTCCAAATAAAGTTATGCTTTTTTAATAAAACCTTATACATACGAATACAAAGTTTTCAAACGGATTTCAAAAACAAGAAATCATAAAAGCCTAAGTTGTTGACTGATACATTATGATAACAATTACAGGTCCAATGCCCACACACATTTGATAGCCAATTATCTGATTCAATATTTCTTAGTTACTATCATAGACTGCCTCTAATTCCAAAGGAATCGGACCCAATGAATTGAATAGTAGCTAAACTGAGCTCATATAAACTTTTAATATAATAATAAATCCTACATAAGTAGCATAAAACATTAGTGAATCAAGTTATAAGAATAATATAATTAATTATTTATCAAATTAATTAATTCATTATCAACATTAGTATGATTTAATTTAAGGCAATTAGATAATAAAGGAATATACTAAGAAAAGATTTAATTTCCTTTTTTATGAAATGCTTAATTAATTAGCACAAAACAAGTTAAGCTCACACTCTTATTGAGTGTTTTTCTTCAAATTCTAGGAATAATGGATAAGCATGTGTAAGTTAGCAGGCCCTAGCTTTGGAAGCCAGACAAGTAGGAACCTCACCTACAACATGAAAACTATGGTTTTCAAATTAATGTGCTTTTACATGTTTTACAAAAATGCATTACCTGTGTTGTGTGATGATGTTTATTGTATGTGATGTATGCTATGAAATAAATTATGTTGCATATTCACCCTATGTTAGAAACTGTTATAATTTATGTTATTAGTTATTGTAGTAACATGTCATGTTGTGTATATGGAGTAAGACAAATGTAATAAACAAAATGAGATAAGTTAAGTTAAGACTGTGTACTAACCTCCCAATCTACAGGAAAAATTCATGGCCTTTCAACCTAGAGAGGTATACAAATTGAATTCAGTTTATGATCTAGGGTTGTTGGGCCTAACTTTTCGATGATCGCTTGCAATTAGTATTTATACATAGAGCATATTAACTAAGACAAATTAGATCTATAAAACTTGTCCATAATGAAGCATAATCTGCTCGTGCATCATTTTATAAATGCTTAAGCTTGTTTTGCGAGTAAATGATCCCTATTTCCTAAGCAAAAGCTCTTAAAATGTTCATGCTGTAGGAAAATAACTTGTAAGCAACTTGTGATGGACAGTGGCGAGCGTGGACAGATGGTGGAGATGGGTATAGATACTGCTTACTAATGTATCTTATGTGGTAGTTTTAAAATAAGCATATATATATGTATATATATATATATAAGTAGTTTTATGCATGTATAGCCAAACCTAAGATTGCAACTATATAGCCTTTGTCTAAATTACTTTAAAATTTTTATGTTGCTACATATATAAATGAAAGGTTTAAACAAGTTAAGTATAGTAATAATTAGTCTTGGAAATGTTTTGAAAATTCTCTTTTAACTAAAGAAATGTTTTAAGGAAATTAATTTAAGTAATGAGTATTACGTTTAAAAAAATGGTAGATTTTGAAAAAAGTGTCAAAAAAATTTTAAATTGGACAAATGACCGCTTTTTTTTTGCACAAAAAAAAGGGTTTTTCAGAGCACAACTACCCTAGCTTTTTTTAGAGAAAAGAGAAAAATGACTATATCAAAGAGAGGAACTTAACCAAGGTGAAACCAAAAAAATTGGAACTGTTTTGATACCCAAAAAGCTAGTTTTTTTATACTCAAAACAAAGAAAAAAAAAGAGGTCATTGACCAAATAAAGTTTTTTGAAAAAGTTATTTTTAAAAAACCCCAAAAAAAATTGTTATGTAAATTCAGTATCTTACAATAAATTAAGATTAAGAATGATTATGTAGTTAAGTAATAGCCACGTAGATAAGGTTGTTAGAAGGAGAAATGTAGCATATGAGAGCTTTATACTGTAGCTTTTTACTATAGCATATAAGTGCTTAACATTATTCACAATTCAAACTATTAGTTTAAAATTCTTTTCCAAACATCCTATATAATTAATAGGATGTTGGGAAAGTGTAGTTAGAATTAATTTTTGTTAAAAACACTGTAGCAACTTTTTTGCTTCTTACTATAGCTTAGAGCTTTACACTATTTGTTGGTTAGAACTAATTACTTCTAATCGAGAGCCAAACACCCTATAAGTGTGTTTATTATTCTAAAAAAAAAAAAAGAACCAAACAAACAACCTTCAAAGGAAAAAAAAAAGCATAGAAATTGTCTTGTATTATCAAATAGATTTTTTTAACTCCATTTTACTCTCCAACTTTTTATAATTTTGAAATATTTCCTGTTTTAATAATTTGAAAGCAAATTTTTATGGTCCTTTTTTACTATAATAGAAACGTTATTTTGATCATTAGATTAATTTTTAAATATGGTTGGTTACTTTAAAATTTACAATGTGCAATAAACAAATGCTTTTATTCATAAATCAAAAAGCATAGGTCATAGACCAAAATAGCACCTTGTAAGAAAGGACAAAGGAGTTGGACTACTTGGCCAACCCTCAGGCAAGTTCGACTATATAGTCAAGTATTTGGCCTTAGAACATTTTGAGTCCTTCAGGATGGGATAATCCTCGCCAAAATCCTCCATCAAATCCACTAGTTCCCCTAACTTCACAAATGTTACCATGTTATAATCAAGGCCAAAAATGGATGCATGACCAAGGAAAACACTTCCTCAATCTTGAACAGAGCCAGTCCATTCCATAAGTTTGTATGATGAGTCCTACAAACTATGATAAAGACTTCCCTCCCATAAAAGGTTTTCCAAATCAAGAAGGAACCTTCTTTCACTAGCCTAAGGTCCCAAACCCGACTATTAGAGAAGCTAATGGTTCAACAAAAAAGGCTTCTCTTGCTGAAGCAACTCTAAATTGGCAGTCTAAGTATATTATTTCTCATAACAAAATTTTGAAAAAGATTGAAGCCCAGACAGCTCAAGCAACAACCAATATTCAACAGGCTGAAGACTCTATCATTGCTAGGTTATCAGCAAAGATTCAACAAACTCATGAAGAACTAATGGCTCTCATTACGACAAATAGTGCCGATACAAATATTTTCTTAGCAAAAGAAAAGAAGATGAAAAGCCTTAAAAACTAGTATGCAGCCTTGAAGTAGCAATTCCAAGAATAATCAAAGCAGTCGGCATCATTAAAGGCTACACCTTGGAAGTTTACAACTCTAGCAAAAGAACCATAGCCATTAATCCAATCTACTCCGGGGACCAACATCTATCCTTCATCTTAAGAACATATTAGATGAAGAGGATAAAATAGAAAGAAGAACTAAAACTGATCCACAACCAAAAGAAAAGTCTGAAGACTAGCTCATGGTCCAAGAGACTAACAACCCTCTATCTCAAATTTTACAAGAACAATGCCTCAATAGTCTTCCACAGCTAACAATCAGTGAAGAAGAATTTGAAGAAAGTGGTTTGAAAACATCCATAGAATGGACATCAGAAGAGCAGACATTAGAAGAAGAATCAACTGATGAAGAGACTCATCTCCATTTTATGGCACAACCAGCTAGAACTGAAGAGGATGGACAATCAACAACCATACAAGCACAACTATACGAAGAAGAAGAGGAAGGAGAATAAGATAACCCATCTCAAGAAGACAATCTAGTAAACAAGTCCTCTAAGTTTCACACCTTTACCCTTGATGATATTCCTCCCCGTTAATGGCATGTTAGATTCCAAGAAATCAAAGCATGGCTCCTACTAGAAGCACAAAAGCCCAGAATGCAAACCTGAGCAATCTTATTGGGTTTTGCCTCCAAGTTCACAAGTATTCTTCAAGAATGGTGGAAAAGCCTAGGAGAATACAGGTAGATCCAGTTTCTCCAGATGGATAACATCGAAATAGCCTTAGCTCTCGCCTACACAAAGTTTTGTGGACGAGACAATCAGACCACAAAAAGGCTTAGAGCAAAATTCTTCAAAATGAAATGTTGTTCAATGGACAAGAAGGATCTAGAAAACACTTTAGAAAGGTGACCTGAAAGTTCTATTAGATTGGTGGAGCTAATGACCCAAACCTAAAACAATCATTCTTATCCTCCATCCCAGATCCATTAGGGGAAGAAATAGTAAGACTCCTCACACAAGTAGGAAAAGAGTTAAGAACAACAACTTTTGGAGAACTCTACCAGTTAATCATAAGAGCCCTAGAAAAAATGTGCTCTCAAAACAAGTTCTTACAAGAGTACTTAAAACAATCAAAACAACTCGATCGGGTATGCAACAAGAAAGATCTTATGACTAAATGCCCGACTAGTTCCAATTGTTCCCACTTACACATGACAAAAAGATTCAAGAAACACTTTTTCAAGAAGCACTCCTCTGAGCAAAAGTCTAGATGGAAGAAGTACAAGAAGAAGACGAGTCCCATCAAGTTCCTTAGAAAGAAAAAGAAATTTGGAAAAACTTCCAACAGATGCTAAAAGTGCAGTGAAAAGGGTCATTTTGCTAAACAATGCCCTATGGGAAAAACGGCAAAATTGATCTCGTATATTGAAGACACCATAGGAATTTCACTCTTAAACAATGATCTGGAGTCCATATTTCACTAGATGATTAAGCCACTCCTAAATCTCTTTGTGCATTCCAGTAAGTATATAGAGCGAGCTCAGAAGAATCAGAAGGATGCTGCAACATGGATGTTATCAACCTAGCTGAGCCAATACCAGTGATCAAGATACAAGTTACTCCATCCAAGAATGCAAAGCTAATCAAAGTATCAGCTTTATTTGATACAAGTACTTCGTATACTATTATGAACCCATATATTATACCATCTAAATACTAGAAAAAGAAGAGGCAGTATTTCCATGCTGCCAACAATAGTATCTTCAGCAAAGAGCTCATCAGTAGAACAAAAAAGCTTTAGTTCTTCCTTGGATGCTCGATAATCCACCAAGTTATAGGATCAAAACTACTAGGAAAAGATCTGATCATTGGATTTGATCTTTACACTAAGAAGAAAGGATTAAGAATTCTACCATATGGGTTAGGATACAAACAATACTTTACAGCGTGGGAACCAATTCCCAATTTCTTCTAGTTGTCAACAAACCCATTCCAACAACTCAAGGAAAGGTTAATCCACAAGTTGTGTGCTACATCACATTCAGAGTTCTTGGAAAAATGTTCAATCCACTTTAGACAAGAGAAGAATTCTTTGTCTCTCTCCCGTTCAAGCAAAACAAAGACATCAATCCTACAAAAGCTAGCCATCCAAGAATGAGCCTTGAACATCAACAAATGGCTTCACAATAATGTTAAGAGCTACAACAACAAGGATTAATTGAGCCAACAACCTCGTCTTAGGCATGTCATGCATTCTATATCAACAAGAGGTCTGAACAAATCAAAGGAAAGCAGATACTAGTAATTAATTATAAACCACTAAATCATTTACACTAAAATAATAAATTCCCATTGCCAAACCGAGACTCCCAATTTTTAAACCTTTTAGATGCCAAAATATTCTTGAAATTTGACTTGAAAGTAGGATTCTGGCAATTAGGCATAAAACTAGAAGACAAGCCCAAAACTACCTTTTGTATTCCAAACCACCATTTCCAATGGATGTTTATGCCGTTTGGACTCAAAATAGCCCCATCATTATTTCAAAAGGCCATGACCAAGATATACGACCCAATTCCCTTAAATGCCCTCATATATATTGAAGATATCCTGTTGTTCTCACCAGAATCCAATCCCATCAAAACCTCTTGGCTCAATTCATTGAGATCACAAAGGCCTATGGAATAATGCTATCTGAAAAGAAGATGATTTTTGGACAACCGAAAATTGATTTTTTGGGTATGAGATTATCCAATGGACGGTATGAGGCCCAACTGCATAGCCTAAGAATTGTTGAAATTTCTAGAAGAAAACTTTACAAAAACCCAAGTTCAACAGTTTCTTGGCATCATTAACTACCTTAGAGATTTTGTCCCGAGAATCTCAAGGTATGTTAGTCCTCTAACTCAGCTGTTGAAAAGGGACCCTTCAACATGGTTACATGAACAAACTATAGTTGTAAAGATGCTACAGCAACACATGCAAGACCTACCCCCACTCTATATTCCTTCGCATAGGAAAAGGATTCTCCAGACAGACACAAGTGATAAACACTAGGGAGCTGTCCTACTCGAAGAAGATAAAGCAAAATAAAGAAGAATTTATTGGTACAAAAGTGGTCACTTTAAAGATTCCTAGCTACATCACCATTCTACCTTCAAAGAACTTTTGGCGATAAAAATAGGAATCATGAAATTCGAGTTCCATCTCATCGATCATCATTTCTTGGCTGATGGTATTTATAGATGGTCTAGACCGGTAATCAGGAATAATGTTTTGTTTTCCTTTAATATGTTTAATATCAAAGGAATACTAAAATTGATCATAATAATTGTGGCCAATCTTAATAATTGTGCATTAATGGCCTTATTCCTTTTAAAATTGATCATACATGCTAATGCTATAAAGTCTGTTTCAACCAAGAAATAATGACCGATGAGGTAGAAGTCAAATTTCAGGATTCCTATTTTTATCGCCAAAAGTTCTTTGAAGGTGGATTGGTGAGGTAGCTTGGAATCTTTAAAGTGACCACTTTTATACCCACAAATTCTTCTTTTCTTTGCTTCATCTTCTTCGAGTAGGACAACTCCCCTAGTGTTTGTCACTTGTGCCTATCTGGAGAATCCTTTTCCCATATGAAGGAATCTAGAGTGGAAGTAGGTCTTGCATGCACTGCTTTAGCATCTTTACAGCTGTAGTATGTTCATGAACCATGTCAGAGGGTCCTTTTTCAAAAGCTGAGTGACAGGGACTAACATACCTTGAGATTCTTGGGACAAAATCTTTGAGGTAGTTGATGATGCCAAGAAACTGTTGAACTTGGGTTTTTGTAAAGTTTTCTTTTGGAAATTTCAACAATTCTTAGGCTATGTGCGATTCGGCCTCATACTATCCATTGGATAATGTCATACCTAAAAAATCAGTTTTGGGTTTTCCAATAATCATCTTCTTTTTAGATAGCATTATTCCATGGGCCTCTATGATCTCAATGAATTAGTCCAAGAGGTTTTGATGGGATTGGGTGATAACAACAGGATATCATCCATATATATGAGGACATTTGAGAGAATTATGCCATATATCTTGGTCATGACCTTTTGAAATAATGATGGGGCTGTTTTGAGTCCAAAGGTCACAAGCATCCATTGGAAATGGTGGTTTGGAATACAAAAGGTAGTTTTTGGCCTGCCTTCTAGTTTTATGCCTAATTGCCAGAATCATACTTTCAAGTCAAATTTTGAGAATATTTTGGCATTTGAAAGGTTGGAAAACAAGGATATCATCTAAGAGGAAATGGTTTAGTGGTTTATAGTAAATTACCAATCTCTGCTTTCCTCTAATTTGTTCAAGCCTCTTGTTGACATAGAATGCATGACATGCCCAAGACAAGGTTGTTGGCTCAATTAATCCTTATTGTTGTAGCTCTTACATTATTGTGAAGCCATTTGTTGATGTTCAGGACTTATTCTTGGATGGCTAGCTTTCATAGGATTGATGTCTTTGTTTTACTTAAGCAGGAGAGAGACAAAGAATTTTTCTCTTGTCCAAAAGTGGATTGGAACATTTTTCCAAGAACTTTGAATGTGATGTAGCACACGACTTATGGATTAACCTTTCCTTGAGTTGTTGGAATGGGTTTGTTGACAACTAAAAGAAATTGGGAATTGGTTCCTATGCTATAAAGTATTGTTTGTATCCCAACCCATATGGCAGAATTCTTAATCATTTTTTCTTAGTGTAAAGATCAAATCCAATGATCAGATCTTTTCCTAGTAGTTTTGATCCTATAACTTGGTGGATTATCAAGCATCCAAGGAAGAACTGAAGCTTTTTTGGCCTACTGATGAGCTCTGTGCTGAAGATACTATTGTTGGCAGCATGGAAATACTGCTTCTTCTTTTTCCTGTATTCTGATGGTAGAATATTTGGGTTCATAATAGTATACGAAGCACCTGTATCAAAGAAAGTTGCTACTGTGATTGGCTTTGCATACTTGGATGGAATAACCTGCATCTTGATTACTGGTATTGGCTGAGCTAGGTTGATAGCATCCATGTTGTAGTATCCTTCTGATTCTTCTAAGCTCACTCTATCTACTTGCTGGAATGCACATAGAGATTCAAGAGTGGCATCATCATCTAGTCAAAATATGGACTCCACATCATCGTCTAAGAGTGAAATTTCTATGGTGTCTTCAACATAAGAGATCAATTTTGTCGTCTTTCCCATAGGGCATTGTTTAGCAAAATGACCCTTTTCAGCACACTTGTAGCATCTATTGGAAGTTTTTCCAAATTTCTTTTTCTTTCTAAGGAACTTGATGGGATTTGTCCTCTTCTTGTACTTCTTCCATCTAGACTTCTATTCCAAAGAGTGCTTCTTGAAGAAGTATTTCTTGAATCTTTTTGCCATGTGTGAGCAGGAACAATTGGAACTAGTTGGGCATTTGGTCATAAGATCTTTCTTGTTGTATACCCGGTCTAGTTGTTTTGACTGCTTCAAGTACTCTTGTAAAAACTTATTTTGAGAGCACCTTTTTTCTAGGGCTCTTATGATTAACTGGTAGTGTTCTCCAAGAGTTGTTATTCATAACTCTTTTCCTGCTTGTGTTAGGAGTCTTACTGTTTCTTCCCCTAATAGATCTAGGATGGAGGATAAGAATGCTTGTTTTAGGTTTGAGTCATTAACTCCACCAATCTAATAGAACTTTCAGGTCACCTTTCTAAAGTGTTTTCTAGATCCTTCTTGTCCATTGAACAACATTTCATTTTGATGAATTTTGCTCTAAGCCTTTTTGTGGTCTGATTGTCTTGTCCACAAAACTTTGTGTAGGCGAGAGCTAAGGCTATTTCGATGTTATCCATCTGGAGAAACTGGATCTACCTGTATTCTCCTAGGATTTTCCACCATTCTTGAAAAATTCCTATGAACTTGGAGGCAATACCCAATAAGACTACTCGGGTTTGCATTTTGGGCTTTTGTGCTTCTAGTAGGAGCCATGCTTTGAATTCTTAGAATCTAACATGCCACTGATGGGGAGGAATATTATCAAGGGTAAAAGTGTGAAACTTGGAGGACTTGTTTACTAGATTGTCTTCTCGAGATGGGTTTTCTTGTTCTCTGTCTTCTTCTTCTTTGTATAGTTGTGCTTGTGTGGTACTTGATTGTCCATCCTCTTCAGTCTTAGTTGGTCGTGCCATAAAATAGAAAGGAGTCTCTTCATCACTTGATTCTTCGTCTGATGTCAGCTTTCTAATGTCCATTTTATGGATCTTTCCACACCGCTTTTTTCAAAGTCTTCTTCGTTAATTGTTAGCTGGGGAAGACTAATGAGGCATTGTTCTTGTACAATTTGAGATAGAGATTTGTTAGTCTTTTGGACCATGAGTTGGTCTTCAAACTTTTCTTTTGCCATGGTTGTGAACTTCCAAGGTGTAGCCTCCAATGATGCTACCTGCTTTGATTGTTCTTGGACTTACTGCTTCAAGGCTACATACTAGTTTTTAAGGCTTTTCATCTCCTCTTCTTTTGCTAAGAAAATCTGCACCGGCATTGTATTTGTCTTGATGAAAGCCATTGGTTCTTCATGAGTTTGTTGAATCTTTGCTGATAACTTAGTAATGATAGAGTCTTTAGTCTGTTGAATATTTGTTGTTTCCTTAGCTGTATAGGCATTGATTTTCTTCAAAATTTTGCTTTGAGAAATAATATTCTTAGACTGCCAATTTAGAGTTACTTCAGCAGGATAAACCTTTTTTGTTGCACGATCAGCTTCTTTGACAGTCGGGTTTGGGACCTTAGTCTAGTGAAAGAAGGTTCCTTCTTGATTTTGAAAACCTTTTATGGGAGGGAAGTCTCTATCATAGTCTGTAGGACTCATCATACAAAGTTATGGAATGGGTTGGCTCTGTTTAAGATTGAGGAAGTGTTTTCCATGGTCATGCATCCATTTTTGGCCCTACTTATAACATGGTAACATTTGTGAAGTTAGGGGTGTTGGTGGATTTGGTGGATTTGGTGGAGGATTTTAGGGAGGATCATTCCATCCTAAAGGACTTGTAAGTGGTTGACCAAAATGTTCTAGGGCCGAATACTTGACTATATAGTCAAACTTGCTTGAGGGTTGGCCAAGTAGCCTAACTCCTTTGTCCTTTCTTGCAAGGCGCTATTTTAGTCTATGACCTAAGCTTTGTCTCTTGTTCTTTTGGAAATCATCTTCCTCGTCTTCCTTCATAGATTCTGGACAGCTACATGCATCCCAACAGCAATGTCCTATAGATGACTTAAAGGCATAATTCGGATAACCTTGGCCATCAAAGGATATTATCTCTGCTGCTATAGATGGAGTAACACCAATCATCATATACTAGGTAGTGAAACAGTTAAGAAATGAAACCTCCATCTTGTCAAACGTTATTTGAGTGTTGCCATCTTGCATTTTCTCGTACTTTGGTTCCTTTATCTAGATAATGGGCTACGGTTTATGCATCTTCTCGTATTTTGTGATCCACGTTCTTGGCAATAGCATCTTCAGTTCCTTTGTGGGATATGAGTGCATGTTGGGACTTGATCAGAGTCCACTTTGATCATCAAAGCATCTAATGTTGTTGGCAATGAAGAGTAGATTCGAGGGTTGGTCAAGGGCATGATCTTGAAGTCTATAGGCCGTCTGTTAATAAAGAGTAAATTCAATGGATTTTGGATCCTAGTCAACTCCCACTATTTAAACCTGAATCTTCAGGGCATCAAGTAACCTGTTGTCCATTAGAGACATAGTAAAATTGGGGAATAGCGTAATAAGTATGGTTCTTGCATTTAAGGTAGTCTCTATAGTGGCTATGCTTACTTGCTGGTATTTTCTCAACCTCGTGTCAAGAAGGCCAATTCTAGCACAGAGAGAGAGGCATTTTCTAGCATGGTAAGTGAGTGCTAGTCTTATGGTACCAAAATAGATGTGGGTATAACCTTGTGAGAGCCACTGAGGATGGAATTTAGATGGTATTTGGAGAGTAACCATCTGTTCATGTGATACAGAGGCAATTGACAGTGGTTAGACCTTGAGGGTTGGACATATTCTTCTAGGGCCTTGGGAGAGTGACGAATGAGGGATTTTGTTGGCCGGGTGGGGGGTTTGTAGTTTTCAAAAAAGCATGGTAAGGGTTTATCAGAGGAAGAGACTTACAATTTATTTTACTTTCATCTACCAGGTAAGAGATTTCAGAAAGGTACTCAAACCTAGAAGAAGTAGACTTTATGATTGTAGGAGTGAGGGGTAGAGAAAGAGAAGTAGAAAGAAAATTAAAGTTTAGAAAGAAAATTATAAATATATAATAAGTTCCAAGAGCAGCAATGCAAAACAGCTATTTATCAAACCTCAAACTTAGTTATTGTATCAAAATAGATCTTAAAAAAACTAATAACAATCGGATTTGTTTGTTACAAAAACATATGCACTTCTCAAATTATTTATATCTGGAACCACATCGCCCTAGCTAAAGTGTCAATTTTATTATATTAACAGTTTAAACGAAGAATTAATTTCACTTTTTCAAGAAATAACAATTATCTAACTTTGTCTCTTAAATTTTTAATTGATACACTGACGATCTTTGACGATCTCTAAGCTTTTCAAAAATTAAGCAAATGGTACCTCTATGATAAAAATGTTATTAATATGACGGATTTTATGTAAGCCATATATGATTTTATGATGAAAGGTAATTCAGTAAAATTATTACTATTAGATAGTCTGATTTAGGTGGGTATATATGTAACGTCCCCTTTTACAGACATCACAGATGTCATTACATTCATTTGTTTAACCATAAATTGAAGTAAAACGATTAGAAATTAAAAAAAAATATATGTATTTGAAATTAATGTTTGGAAAAACATACCAAGGATCCATGCATACATTTTTGTTTATATATTATGAGAAATTATAAGTTACTTACTTATAACAATTCGCTTTTCCATAAATATCCTGTAAATAGTTTGTTAGTACCATTGAGAATTAAATTAACTTTTAGAAAAATTAATAAAATTCAACTTACACAGTTCGGCAAGCCGAAGGTCAACCTTTGGTAGGCTGCCCGAGGCTTTGCAAAATAAGGTTTTGAAATTAATAAGATTGCAGGCCGATTGATTTCTTCGATAGTCCGACCAATTATGGTCGACAAGCTGAACAGTCATAAAAATTTTTATTTCAAAACTAGTCTTAAAGTTTCAAATGTGGAAGAAAATTGATAAAAACTAAAAGGTTAAAGTGCCATGGTTCAAATCTTAGAAATCAAATAAACATACTCAAATTATAAAACATAGTTCGTAAGTTTAAAAATTTCTTTTCTTGGCGTCTTCCGTTTCCAATTCATTGCCTGTGGTTCACACATCCGTCTTGGTCCTCCACCTAATCCAAAACTCTCTTACCCTTATCTGCAACATGATGTAAAACTTGAATAAGCAAACGCTTAGTAAGTATATATAAATATCTTACAACTTAAAGCATTTAATAAACATCAACATCATCATCATCATAATAGTGCTCTAGGCACAATTTCATAGGGAACATATCTTGCATTATATAGACCATATTAAAACTTATTCATTTTATCTTAAGGGCTTAAGTGTTGCACCATAACAACATCATCATAGACGCATCGTCATGAGAGAAGTGGGGTAGCTAATCCCAAACCAAACATGATATTATATTATTTTACATCATAACTTAACATAACATTGGGTGTGCAACACTTATTAAGGTAATACATATATACATACTTATACTTTCATGCTTTGAAAAACATTATCATCAAAACATGTATAAACTTTCATGCCTTAAAAACTTATGATAATGCTTCATGTAAAATTATCATGAGAAATCATTATAAAGCCATCATGAACATAGATTTCAAACTTTTCATAAAATCATACTTTTCATACCTTCTATCATGTTGCAGGTGAGAATGTACTTACCTTATAAGCTTACTTAAACCTTACTATTAGGTGATGTCATGGCAGTCATGATGTGCTCACCCCTTAGTGTGCTCATGCCATATCTTCATTTAAAAATATGAGTTGACATTTATTTTTACGAGACTATGAATTCATTCAACACCACATAACATGCTCATACATGCTTCTCTTAAGAACATTAATTCTAAACACATTTTATCAATCAAAATAAAACATTTCAGCAAAACTGCCTATACTCATGCTGTCTGACCCTTGCTAACTCACAACTTAATATCTTATAATTAACACACAATTTAAGCTTCAAACTTGGTAGGGAAAAAGTTACCACATAAACATATTACAATGATTTTTCGTTGCCCATAAAAATTCCATTTAATATTTAAAATAAGTCACAAAATTCAAGACACAAAATCTGTCAACAATAGTTAAGTAGTGAATAACTCTAAACATAGGTCCGATTATCACATTTTGAAGTTATAGAAAAAATCTACAAAAATTAACACACATAATGGACATAAAAGTTTGCAAGTTCTCAGCCATAAAACCTAGTTTGAAGAAAGTTTAGTAACTCACAAAACCTAAATGATATAACCACAAAATTTTCCAATTTACAACCTAATACAACCATGAACATATCTGCCAAATATTGTAAAAATTAAAGCACATTTTCCCTATGAACAAAAAGCACATTTTTGTACAATATAACCAATCAGCAACAATTCATTATGAGGTATAGAGCATGAA
>LNSY01366012.1:0-10224 GCA_002024485.1 Artocarpus camansi
TGGGAGAAAGTTTTGAGAGAGAAGACCTAAGGCCTCCACCATTAGTCCATAGGTAACACATGTTAGTTTAAACCCCTGGAAAAGATGCATGATGTACCAGATTGGATCTAAAAGGAAAATTTGCTTTAGTGTATTTTATCATTGTTCACCCCTAGACGACAATCATAAACCATGGATAAAATAGTCGAAACAATGGTTAAACACTCAAACTAATTTTATTATTAACCTCCCCTTAGAGTTATGCTAATAAAATTAATGGCCAAAGAAAGCGATTAATAATATATGCAAGATTAGATGGGTCTTAGGTGGCATATACTAGTTCGATGGGATCCGTGTTTCTAACTGAATTTAGCCTCTCTCCCCTAGGCAGCTTGTTGAATTTTGAGCTAGGAATTATCATTGTAAGGTTATGATTTTTCATTTGTTTATGCATGTTCACAAAAAATCTTGTTTTTTAAAATCTTGTTTATGCATGTTCACAAAAAATTTTGTTTTTTAAAATATTGAGTGGGAGAAAGTTTTGTAAGAGAAGCCCTAACACCTCCATCATTAGTCTATAGGTAACACATGATAGTTTAAACCCCTAGAAAGGGATGTATTATGTACCAGATTGGATCTGAAAGGATAATTTGCTTTAGCATATTTTATCATTGTTCACCCCTAGACGACAATCATAAACCATGGATAAAGTAGTTGAAACGATGATTAAACACTCAAATTAATTTTATTATTAACCTCCCCTTGGAGTTATGCTAATAAAATTAATGGCTAAAGAAAGCGATTAATAATATATGTAAGATTAGACAAGTCTTAGGTGGTATATACTAGTCAAATGGGATCTGTGTTTCTAATGGAATTTAGTCTCTCTCCCACAGGCAGCTTGTTGAATTTTGAGCTAGGAATTATCATTATAAGGTTGTGATTTTTCAAGGTTTTGACATATAAACGCATTATATATGTTTGTTTATATGTTTGTGTTATCTTACAAAATTATTAGTGTATATTTACCTATATTTGATACATGAAACTTTATTATAGAACAAAAATGTCTAAAAAGGCATTATCAATGATACTTTATAAAAATACTTCAAGTAGCAAGAATTAAGGATTGGAAACAGAACCTAAACATTGTCTTATCTTTTAAGAAACTGAAATTTGTCCTAACCATACCATGTCCTCCCGCGCCTACCAGCAAATCTATTAATAAACAAATTCAAGCATATGATTGCTGGAGGGATGCTGATGATTAGGGTCACTACTATATCATGGCTAGCATGAGTAACATGCTACAGGCTCAACATGAAGCTTATGAAACTACTAGGCAAATCATGGATAATCTTGAGGACTTGTTTGAAGGCTAAGCCTTGACGAAACGATAAGGGACTCCTTGGAAGTTTCTCAATTGTAACAACCGAGGATATTTGTGAAGGATCAAATGATGTTGGTCATGTATTACCTTACTAAGGCTCAAACCTATAGAGCCAACATGGATGGTGAGTCACAGATGACTACAATTTTCGTAACTCTATATATGGAGTTCATCCCATTTAAAGTTCTATACAATTTGAGCAATATATAGAATGAAACCTTAATTGAGTTAATAAAGCAATTATAGGAGTTCGAAAACCTGATCAAAGAAGCTCCGGCTAGAGGCGAGGCGAACTTGGTAGTTGCATATGGTTCCAACTCCAATGGAAAGAAGCAAAAGGCTAAGAATGTAAATCTTCTATTTTGGCAAAGGGCAAAGAAAAGAAGAAAAAGAAGAGGAACCTAAAGAAGTTAAAGTGCTTCTTTTGCAGGAAGATTAGGCACATCAAGAAGAATTTCAAGGGCTTCCTAGCTAAAAGAGGTAAGTGCAAACTTTTGGTTGTTGAAACTTGTTTAGTTGAAGAGTGACACTTGGGTCATAGATTCTAGAGTGACTAACCACATTTGTGTTTCTCTATAAGGGTTCAAGGAAACGAGAATTCTGCTAAGTGAGCACTTCACGTTATAGATGGGCAGTAAGACTTTATTGGTTACTGAAGCAGTGAAAGACATCTATCCTAATTTTGACAGTTATAGGAATTTAGTTTTGAGAGATTGTTTTTATTTTCCTAAACTTAAAAGGATTTTAATTTCTGATGTTTGTTTATTTAAGGATTCTTATTCAATTTATTTTAATAATAAAGTTGTGATTTATAAAAACAAAACTTTTATCTATGGTGGATGGATGCAAAACAACGTATATTTTTTTAAACCTAAGATGGACTCACTAATCAACATTGAGATAAATTATCTCTAAAAAGCTTTAAACTTCTCACTTTTAGAATACTTATCTTTGACACTTGTGATTAGGTCATATAAGCCTTAAAAAGATTCAAAAGTTGGTAAATGATAGACCTTTAAGCAGTTTAGAGGTAGAATCTATGCCACAGTGTGAATCTTGTTTAGGGAGCAAAAAACCAAAAGACCATTTAGGTCTAAGAGCAATCGAGTCGAAGGGATTCTAGAACTTGTGCAAACTAATGTTTGTGGTCTCATGAACATGAAGGTGCGAGGACGGTACGAGTATGTTATTACTGTTATTGATGACTACTTGAGATATGGGTACATTTACCATATGTATCATGACAACCAATCTTTTGACAAGTTCCAAAAGTTTCAAGTGAAAGCAGAGAAGTAATTAGGTAGGCTTATAAAATCACTTCTATTCGATTGAGGTGGCAAATACTTTCTCGATGAGTTCTTAAGAAATTAATAGAGAATGGGATTTTATCCCAATTAACTATGCATGGCATTCCACAACAGAATGGTGCAGCCAAGAGAAGATGTAGGATCTTGTTGGGCATGGTTAGGTCCATGATGACTTATTCTACATTGCCACTATCTTTTATGAGGTATACACTACAAACCGCAGTTATGTTTTGAACAATGTGCCTTAAAAATTGGCTCTTAAACTCTTCACGAGTTGTGGATAGGTAGGAAGACATTCTTGAATCATATTTGCATATAAGGATGCCCTACTCATGTCCTAGACAAGGAAGTGAATAAGTTAGAAGCACATTCAAAAGCATGCGTATTTGTAGGATTTCTAAAGGGACAAAAGGTGTCTATAATACAAAAGAAAATAAAGTCGTGGTTTCTATGAGTGTGACTTTTTTGGAGGGAAGTTACATGAACAAGTTTAAGCCTTGGACTATTGCTCTAGTAGTTCTAATTGAAACCAATCTAGTCAACATGGCAAAATTGATAGAGCAACAACCTAAGGAGCTTTGGTGTAGTGAGAGGATCTAGCGTCAACCCAAAAGGTATAGGTTTGATGGTGAAGCCCACGTGGCTAAACAAGTTGATTGTGACAGGGATCCTTACACTTACAAGAGGCTATAGAGTATGTTGATTCAAAGCTCTAGACAGAAGCTATAGCCCTCTACGAACATCACAATAATTATTACTTTTATTGTTAAAATCATTATTTAAAGATAAACAATTCAAATAAAACACTTGCACTCAAGCAGACGTTTTGAGAAAACATGTATTTTTATCTTCAAAAACTACTTACTAGATTTTCGTCCCTCAACTCGGTTAGCCAAACCAAACACCTACAATGTTCAACTAATGAATAACCTATAGAAACGGTTAGTTTATAAATACAAACAATTATTAAAATATAGATATACACAAAACTCATATCCATGTTTAAAACTCTCAAGAAAAATACTTAAATATTCAAATAATTTAACCAAACCAAAATAAAAGAAACATGCCATGGCCTTCAATAAACCATAATTAAGGAAAATATTAAATAGTCTTTAAAAATTCAAAGTTCGATATGAAAATAATTCAAGCTCTTAAATCAATGTCATGCGGAAAATACATCGATAATAAAATAAGTGCTCAAGTAATTAATTCTTTTTATAGTATAATTTTGTTTCTAAGCCAACACTGCTTGCATATACGCTCGTCTCCATCCTCCACCTAATCAATATGCCTTTTACCTTTGTATGCAATATGATATAAAATTAAGTAAGGATAAGCTTAGTAAGTGTACTTTCTTATCTCACAACATAAATGAATTTTCATAAAAACATAACATAAGATCAAAATCATAAACAGAACATGTACACAAGTATATAACATATCTTTCATTTAAACTTATGTATTAAAATGTTAGTCATTTTATCTTTAGGAGCCTAAGCTTCATACCATTAACATCATAGACATGCCATCATGAAAGAAGTGGCATAACTAGTTCTAAACTAAACATGACTATACTTTCTTTGAAAACTTGTCATAAACCTAAAAACATTAACGTAAAAACATCCTTATGAAATCGTAAAAAGTCTTGAAATAATAATATTAGACCACAAGCTTTGCTTATAAAACATTGCTTAACATTTCCATAAACTTTATCATGTTTTAGGTGAAAATGTACTTATTTAACTTTCTTGCTTACTAAATCTTAAATTGGGTGACATCGCTGCGGTTCTTGAAGTGCATTTTTTTTGGAGTATACATTGCAATTATTTATATAATATATGAAATTAATATTCATATTCATGATATCATTTAATACCATACTATATCATCATACTTCATTCTTAATAAAACAAAACATCATTGAGTCACAAACATAGACTTAGAGTCAAGAAACATAAAGATAGATTACTTGACCTTTAAGTACTTAGTGAAATTAGTCTCAACTTATGAGTATGAATAAAGTCTAAAACTTATTCCATAGCATAGCTAACATATAAAAACTTCATCCAGAATTTCCTCTTGAAAAAATTAATCCAAAATACCTTTTTCAATTTATCAAAAACTGATTAACCTTCAAGTATTCATCAACTTATATATTTTGATTTACATTCAATTAAAGCATGCAGATTTACAAAAATAAAGATAGCACATATATTTAGATTTTTCTTTAGCCACAAAAATTTTATTGCTAATTTAAATAAATTATATAATTAATAGTACAAAATCTGTTAGCAAAGCCTAAGCAGTAAGCAATCCTAATAAAAAATTATGGATTAAATCATTTATACTATAAAATAATTTATAAAACTTACTACACATAATAGACATATAAAATCTAGCATATCGAAAATTTGGCTCCAAATAAATTTAGAATAATTCAAAACACATATTTGAATTCAGAGTTAATATTAATATCAAACATGCTAAACATTAGACACTTTAATTCAAACATTTTTATAAATCAAATATGCATTGACATGTTTCTATAATTTTTATGTAACATGTTTAGCATATAAATAAATGTTATTAAAATACTATTCATGTAAAACATATTTAAAGTTATAAGCTCATGAATTCTATAGAGCATATCAGGCAGACATTTATAACCACTGAGTACTCGACGATTAATGAATTTTATTTCAAAACATAATAAAGATATGAAATCAAAAATCTATAGACACTTATTTAATATATCAACACTAACATGTAATTTTTTTAAGGATCAAAAGACGCATTTAAGCCCATAAAATGAGCTCTATAATATATAAATACAAATCTATCAACAAATAAAATTTTGTGAGCATTGTTTGATTGAAAGCTCATAACATTTAAAATGTATTGAAAAAGATTTATAAAAAAATTCTAGACATTTATAACATATATATACACATTATAGCCAAAAATCATAGCAAAATAAAATCATACCAACTAGAACATTATTAAGAATTTCACTGGATAACCAAAAATCCTAGAACATTCATAAAGTCCAAATTCCAAACCCATTATACCAAACACATATAAATATAATTATATTTGTTAACAAGACTAAAATATCATATATATAAACAAATTTATACATTGTATCATTGAATTTTTTGAGAGAGAAAATCTTCAAGAAAACAAAATTCCAAGTAATGTTGCGTGAGGTTTAGGGAAGAAAGAGAGCATAAAAGCATAGTCAAATAGGAGAAAAGATAGAGACAAGAAAAAAAGATAAGAATAATATGTGTGAATGAAGCCACATATTTGTATGCATAAATAACTCTAGTCCTAAGGTAAATGGGTTTCTTTTTTTTTTTTTAACATGGCAACATCTCCTTTTTTTTAAACTTTCCTACGATTACATAGTTTTATCTTAATATATAAAATAAAATAAAATAATATAATATAAAATAATGTAATGTAAAATAATATAATGTAATATAATTTAATTTAATTGTAATACATAATTATTTATATACAACAATAATGTTTGCTCCCATGACCCCAAAAAAATATTAATTTACACATTATTATTATTATTATTCTTTTGGACACTTTATATTATCGATTTTCTTAATGCCATAATGAAAATGTGCACATGTAATTATTAAAACATCGTAAATGTTATAAGCATAAGAAAATATATGATTAAATTTATGTCATTGTCAAGAATAAAACTCTAGGACATATATAACTTAGAGTATTATAAAAATTATAAATTTAGAGCAATCCGAGCACATTGATCCTACGTGACTGTCACCTATGATATTATTAAATAAAAAGTCAATTTACTTAATATAAATAATAATAACTTGTAAAATATTAGAACCATGTTCTAACGTTTAATTAACGTAAATATTCATAGGAGAAAATGACAGGCGTTACAACTTTCCCTACTTTATAAGAGTTTCGTCCTCGAAACTAAAAATAATTGTAGATACTTGGCCCTCATATTATCCTTGTGTTCCTAGGCAGCCTCTTTTACTTGTTGATTTTGCCATATTTCTTTGACCAAAGAAATTTCTATATTTCGCATGGTCTTAGTTTTTCGATCTAAAATCTTGACTGGATTTTCTTCGTAGCTAAGATCTTTTCTTATCTCAATCACCTGTGGTTTGATCACATGTGTAAGGTCTAGGACATACTTTTTAAGTATCGGGATATGGAACACATCATGGATAGATGACATCTCTAATGGCAAACCCAACTGATAAGCTACCTTGTCAATTTGCTTTACAATTTTATAAGGTCCAACGATCCTTGTGCTTAACTTGCCCTTCTTACCAAACCTCATAACTCCCTTCATCAGTGCAACTTTTAAGAACACAAAATTGCCTACAGCAAATTCCAAGGGCCTTTTCCTTTTGTTGACATAGCTCTTCTTTTGACTTTGAGTAGCCTTAGTTCTTTTGCATATCAACTTTACCATCTCAGACGTCTTGTTGACAAATTCTGTCTTTTTTGCTATCCTCACATTCCATCATCTTTTTTTCTACAACTTCATGCCAACATGTGGGCAATCTACACTTCCTCCCATACAAAGTCTTATGAGGGGCCATTCCAATTGTCATCTGATAGCTATTGTTATAGGCAAATTCTGCCAACGGTAACATCTTACACTAGCTTGTCTTATAGTCAAAAGTACAAACGCAGAGCGTATCCTCTAAAATCAAATTCGTTCTCTTTGTTTAGCCATTAATCTAAGGTTGAAAAGCCATGTTTAAGTGTAACTTAGTACCCATTGCATTCTGCACGCTTTTTCAAAAATTGGACGTAAACTTGTCGTCACGATTGGGGACGATGGACTTAGGAGTTCCATAAAGCCTCAATATTTCTTTCACATAAAGGTCCGTTAATGCTCCATAGAGTATTTGATCTTAATGGAGATGAAGTATGCCATCTTCATTAATCTGTCAATAACAACCCAAATGGCATCATACCCCTTCGTAGTTCTTAGTAAACCTATGATGAAATCATTACAATCTCCTTGCTTCCACTTAGGTATCTAAATTGACTGATAATCGCCCTCATGCCTTTGGTGTTCAGCCTTGACTTAATGACAAGTCAAAGATTTCTTTATATACTTAGCAACATCACGTTTCATTCTAAACTACTGAAAGTGATCTCTTAAATCATTGTACATCTTTGTCGTACCTCAATGGATGGAATAAGGAGTATTATAGATTTTTGCTAAGATCCTTGCCCTTAAGCTATTAACATCGGGAACGCATAAGCAGTTTTTAAGATATAAAGATCCATTATCAACAACTCAAATTTCCATGCATCTTCCTTCCTTGATTTCCTGCTTAATCCTTGCTAGGCTTGCTTCTTTGCCTTATTAACTTCCAATCTTTTTAGACAGTGATGGAGCAAGAGTCAAAACTGAATGCTATTCTGATATAAGTTCCAAACCAAAGTTCAAAATTTATTTCTTTAAAGGCTACGACATCGCTTGGAATGACGTCAACTTTGCAATAGTCTTCATTCTCAAAGCATCAGCCACCCGATTTGCCTTTCCTAGATGGCAAAGGATTTCACAATCATAATCCTTCACTAACTCTAACTATCTTTACAACCTCATGCATAGGTCCTTTTACATGAAAAACTACATCTTACATTGAACTCCATACAAGTAGTGTCTCTAAACTTTCAACGTAAAAACTACAATTGCTAACTCAAGGTCATGAGTAGGGTAACTCTTATTGTAATCCTTTAACTGTATTGAGGCATAAGCAATTACCCTATCATTTTACATTAATATTGTACCTTTGCCCGTTTTACAATCATCACTATAAATAACAAATCCTTCATTCCCTTCCAGATTTCCAAAACTGGAGTTACAGTCAACCTTTTCTTTAATTCTTGAAAGCTCTTCTAGCAGTCATAAGTCCATTCTAACTTTTTCCCCTTGCAAGTTAGATTGGTGAGAGGCAACGCTATCTTAGAGAAATCGTCTACAAACTTCTAATAATAACTGGCTAATCTTAGGAAGCTTCTTATCTCACTTGCATTTTTAGGTTGCTTCTAGTTAAGAACAACCTCAATCTTAGTTGGATCTGTCATTTTTCCATCCTTTGATATGACATGTACCAAGAAGGATACACAGTCAAGCCAAAACTCACACTTAGAGAATTTTGTGTATAACTTATGTCTCTTCAAGGTCTCTAGTACAAATCCTCAAGTGCTTAGCATGCTCTTCCTGACTCTTCAAATAAACAAGAATATCATGGATAAATACTATGATAAAGTTATCGAGGTAATCCTTGAACACTCGATTCATTAGGTCCACAAAAGCCGCAAGAGCATTTGTTAGACCAAAAGGCATAGTCACAAGTTCATAGTGGCCATACCTCGATCTAAAGGCTATCTTTGGAATGCCTCCTTCTTTTATCTTCATCTGATGATATCCTGATCGAAAATCTATTTTTGAAAACATAGATGCACTCTTAAGCTGATCGAACAAATTATCAATCCAGGGTACTAGGTACTTATTCTTGATCATCACCTTGTTTAGTTTTTGGTAGTTAATGTAAAGTCTCATGGAGCCATCTTTCTTCTTCATAAACAAAATTGGTGCTTCCCATGGTGTGTGACTATATAGGATGAAACCCTTATCAAGAAGTTCCTTTAGTCGAGAGTGCAACTCCTTTAATTCAGCTGGGGCCATTCTATACGATGGCTAAGAAATCAAATCAATCGAATAATGCCTAGAGTGAGCTCGATCTTAAATTCGATTTCTTTATCTAGAGGTAAGCTTGGCAAGTCTTCTAGAAATACCTCTAGATATTCTCAGACCATTGTAACATCTTTAATCTTTGTTTCTTCTTTTTGATCTCATCTATGATGTTTGCTAAATAACCTATATAGCCACTTACCAACAACTTTCTTCCCTTCATAGCTAACAATAATATGTTTGGCTTCTTTCTTGACTCATCCTCGTACACGAATCTTTCCTCACTTTTTGGATAAAAAATCACTTTTCATCTATAGAACTCGATAAAAGCTTTATATTATTTAGGAAATCCATCCCGAGCATCATATCATAGTCACACATATTGCTTATAATTAGATCGACAAAAAGCTCTTTTCTAGAAATGCACAAAGGAACTGTGCACAAATAATGTGTAGACATCATCACTTCCTCAGTGGGTAGTGTTCTAGTGAACCCTTGTCTCATAGGCTCCTGATGTTGTCCTAACTTCTTAGCAAAAGAAGAGGATACAAATGAATGCATAGCATCCGTCTTAAAAATAACATGTGCATTAAAAGAAAGGATTGAGATCTGACCTGTGACAACATTGGAGGTTTCGGTTTCCACTTGTTCCTTCATCATTGCATTGATGCAAGCCTTTGTAGATGGATCTTCAAGTCTTCCTTGGTTTATGAGTAGTCCCTCCAAGGTAGTTTGCATATGATGGAGTTGAGCATTATGAGCTTTTTGCTAACCTTAAGCACTAAATTAGATAGGGTAGCTATTAGAAAAGTGACCATCGCAGTCGTTGT
>LNSY01366067.1:0-10233 GCA_002024485.1 Artocarpus camansi
TGCATAGATCCTGGGATATGTTTATCAAATTGTGTTTAAATTTAAATAGTTTATCTTATAAATAATGATAAAAAGGATGAAAGTAACGATTATTGTAACGTCCGTAAGGAGGGCGTTACAGGATGTGTTTAAGAACGTAGTTAGAATTATGAGTTAAAATAAAACAATTGTACAATGTAAGAGTTTAATATTGTAACGTATCTTTGTTTTACACAATAGCAGTTTTATACTGTAGTAGCTGAAACTAATAAGTTGGAGTGGCTTTGCCAAACACACTCATAATTATAGTGCCTCGCCCCGGCCCCCAACTATGAGTTGTACATTATAGCAATTTTTATTTTTTATTGTAGCTGTTGAAAGCTTTATAATATAATTAGTTAGAACTAATTAGTTCTAACTAACATCCTAAACACACGCGTAGTTGTCATCGTGCTCCCATGATAGATATCAGTGTTGCAGCTCCCTCCAAGCTTACGTACTGTTGTGCTCCCCGGCGCCTCCCATAGATCTCTGCTGCTCCTAAGTAACAAGGGGGAAATACAAGGGATGTTTTGCATGTGTAATCAAATAAAAGCTGTAATTGAAAATTTTTTGCAACAAATTAATAGAAAAATTCGTTAAAATTTTTGTTCAAGACAAACGTAATGTAGCCCGTTAAGCCTGAGGATATCTGTGTTTTAGCTGACAAATTTTTTAAAACAAAAATAATTTTAACTGCATCTAATAGTTTCAAAATATGTACTATCGATAAGATTCTCACGAGAGAAATCCCCAGATTTAGAAGTATTAAACATATTGACAAACCTTCGTACAGATTGGTAAGTTCATGTAAAATAGAAAGGCATATGACTCATGGTTTATATGTTTAAACAAAAAATTAAAATTTTTGTAAAAAATATACTATAATAAAATAGTTTCAACTATGATTTAAAACTATGAAACAAACATAGATAATTTCTGTTACGAAGATAAGTCCTGTATAATAATAGAATAAAAATCAGTGGAAATATATGTCTCGTCGAACTTGATGTTATATTCTACGGGACAGTTGAAAGCACTTTCTTGAGGCTTGAAACTGATAAGATTAATTAAAAATACAATAGTTGCAAAGGTTTTCGGTATCAATGGTGACTGCAGTGACTAGCACTGAAGTGAGTAGATTCCGACACCTTTGGGCCCAGTACGCCACCGGCATTTGATAAAATTGCGGCACAGAATCGAAGAGATCCTCCAGGAAAGACACTTGCCGCTTAATCTTTGACTAGGTACCAAATTCGAGTCAAAAAGTTGAATAATATTACCATCTTTCTTAAGTAATAATTATTTTGCACTGATTTGAAGATTTTGCGTGCCTTGTTTATATACTATCTGTGTTTTGCAGCTGTTCTCCTCATTTCCGCTTTCTTGGTCCAAATTATTGCTTAAATCTTAGCTATGTCAATTGGGATCAAATACCTTTACAACGATATGTGTATGTACATATATATTGTACCAAACAAAAAAAATTCATGATCCATTTGTTTCTTTCCAATAAAATGGGATCGGTCTATTAATTTTTGGTTCTAGCTAAATACTAATTTATCCATGCTTGTATGTTCTAAGCTCAATGGGGCCCTAGGAACTATTGTCTTTTTTACAATGCTAACAATATTATTGTTTTTTAAAAAAAAAAAAATTAAAGTAAGCAATTGTCGGTTGGACAAAGGTTGTTGTTCTCGTTCAGTGAACCAAAATGATGATTATGACTCCATGGACTTGTATTATGCAAATAATTAAAACACTGAAATCTTTTCCATATAAAAAAAATCAAAGAAATAATTTTCTTATAATTTACTTGACTTGAAAAGGGGTGTTTTGTGTCGGTTAATTTAATTTCAAAGTTCTTTTTCCCGTTAAAGTAATCCGTTCTAACTAGTTGATTTACATTTTTGGTGCGCACAAGATAAAGACTTATAAGGGGATGCAATAATGTATTTAGGATCAGTTTATGATCATAATATATAGATTTTTTTTCCAAGTTTCATATCAAAATAGAGAGATATGAAAATTAATACTGACGCGAATAATCCCAACATATAAAGAGACTCGACTGGAACAAAATTGATTGATCAATAATTTCGAATGAAGAAGCTCAACGGATAAAAATGTGTATCAAGTTTCAACAACGGAAAATCAAATAGATACACTAAATTTCAAATACACATATAACTCTTTTGACAGCACTCGATAATTTGATGCATATGGACTGGCTAATTCTAGTCTTGGTTATAGATTAGAAACTGATAGAAATTTGGATAACCTCCGTTAACAGCGACACCTTATCTTGTGAAGCCTACTAGAGAGATACATGCACAAAAAATGCATCAAATTTTGATGCTGTTCTAAAATCGGCTCTTTTTTGTTTGTTTGTTTATTTGTTTGTTTGTTTATTTTATAAGAACTTAATTTATAGTATCAATTTGTAGTAAATACTGCAAGAGAATGTGTTCCTAGAACAGCACATATTTGATCAAAGGCTTAATTACGTAACTATATTTTCTAGTTTCAATTATTTCTCAGTTTATCCATTGTTTTAAGAAACTATAAAAGTATCCTTTAAATTTGAACGACTTTTCAATTTTATTGCTCATTGGCTTTTTAGACTAAGAAAATATAGAGATAAGACAAAAATACACTTAATTAGACCAAATTTGATTTTAAAATATATTTTTCTTCTTGAGAAAAATTTTTAAAACATATATTAACATTCAACAAGTTATAAAACTTAATATTTTTTTTTTAAATTTGATGCTCTGTTTTAAGAATTTTTATGTTTTTAAATCTATTTTATAACGTTTATAATTGTTTAAAGATAATTATGTCGTTTTACTTATTTTTTCTTTATAGAGATAAAATGAAGAAAATTTTAAATTTAAATTTTTTTTATAATTTTTAAAAATAACAAGACAAATTTAAAGTCAATAAAAATTATAAGGTATAATTATATAATTAGTACTTAATCAAACGATTAAACCCAAAATGTAAACAAAAAAGAAAAACACCGATCATTTTTCCACGCTAAAAGCAATGGTGCCGTCAAAAGTGCATAAGCTTTGACAGACAAAAGAAAAGGCTTTGAAGAAGACAATATGGATGTGATAACTTTTGTTTATACGTGGCTTTGGGTCAAAGAAGCTCCATCAAGAATCTACTAGTCATCAACGCGGATTCCGTATACATACATATTACATTATATACGTATATACATTGGGCAGTCATAATCTCGGAAAGTTGACAAATATATATATATATATATATATGTATATATATGTATATAGTACGACCATGTTGATTATTACTGCCATTGAATAATTTTTTTCAAAGTTTATTTATGTTTGTTGAAGAAAAAAATGACTGGAGTGTAATTATCTTAAAGAATAAGCGATAGTTGAGACTTAGCAAGATCCAGCTGTTCTTTTGAGATGTTAGAAGTAGCAGACGTGTAGGCTTATTTGAATATGCCATTGAGTTGGTACCCAATAATAATATCTATTATACAAACATTTGACTTGTATATACTAACTTGTCTTTGTGTTTTGGTCACTAAGATCAAAACCCATGCCAATGCCCTCGAAAACTCTTTGTACATAATGAGACATATGGTTATGTCCACTATGTGGACCCCCCCGATTAGATTTTTTCAATGTACAGTTTACTTTGAAAGTGTGCTTTAATTCACTAGAATGTATCACACATTTATATATCTTGTACGTGATAGTGCAATGATGACCATGATAACATCATTAACAAATGTTTCAACATTAATACTAAAAAATTTGATTTAATGTTTTTGATGTTGTATAAAGTCACAAATTATTTTAGGGAACAAAATCAAAAATTTGAAAGGTTAAAGCACTTCAAAAAAATTATACCTCTTTTTTTTTTAGAACTTTTGGAATTTTTTTTGAAACTGTTAGATCTCATCAAAGAAATCATTTTTTAGTAGATTTGTTGGTTAAAAGACGGACATTTATTGGTATTTTTTTTTGTTTCTATAAGAAAATTTGTCTTTTTTTTTTTAGTAGAATAGGAATGGAATGAAGAGGAGATGAATAGTAGTTTATATTGTACACATACATGAAAATTTAGGGATAGTGGTTTATTTTACCAGATGGGGTGAGCCACCTGGAGTTATGTCCCATAGGAACTGTATATCCAAGCGTGTCTAATGATTATTCAAGCGTGTATAAGAAGAATAATCAAGCACAAGCGTCACGACCCTTGGTTAAAGGTACAAAACAGTCGAGTTTATAGAAAGATTTTTTTCATCCTGAGGTTAAAACGTTCTACTCACAATTTACAAAACATTGTGCTTCAATTTAGTATATAATATATATTTTAAACTGAGATACAGTGTTTTTATAAATAATAAAGTTTTAATTTTATAGGGTTAAATAAAAATATTTAAGATAAAATATGAACTTGTTTAGCAACAATAGCTTATAGTACCCTTCAAAAAAATATTAACTGGTTAGAACCAAAAATCTATTAGATTTTCATTGGAAGATTATTTTGGAATAATGAATTTTGAAACAATATTGTTGGTTTATCGATTGTTAGATAATGGCTAGGAAAAACAGTTCTTGCTACTTTTTTTTTTTCCCCCTGAAGGGATATTTTTTAATATTGGTTTAGATCCCATCCCATATGAATCCCCATGTCCCAATTTCAAACACATACGATATTCTCAGAATGGTGAAAAAAAACCTAAAAAAGATTTACAAACTTATATTAAGATAATGTTTTCAGTGAAAGGAGTCCTAGAGATAAGAAAACCGTTGATTTTTTTTTTTCTTAACAATCATTATATGTGTATGCCGTAAAATGTACCGTTGAATATTATAATGTGGTCGATGACATTTCAACATTACAAGAGTGTAATCTGGTCGCCTTTAATTGATTAAAAGGATATATTTGTGTATTAGTGGTAAAGGAAAGCGTAGAAATAATTAATAAAAAACACAAGAATTTAGAGGTTCTCCTTAAATATAAAAGCTAGGCAATGAGACCATTTAAGCAATTGCTTAAGGCCCTGGTTGAGCCAAGGCTTGACATTCATTATATATAACTTCAATAATTATTTTATAAATTGATTAAGGCTTTATAATACAAAAAATTAAGTAGCAAAAAAGTTTGGAGAGCACAATTCTTGGAAGTTGGAGTGATGTCATACTTAAAAGTAAACAAAATATTCAAGTAACACATTTATTATGTGCTTAATGGGTTAACTTAGTACATTGTTTACAAATTGCTTTTGTAGTTTTTTTTTTGTTTTAAGCAAATTATGTTCTTGTTGTTTATTTTAAGAAATTCTTTAACAAAAATATATCTTATTTATGTTTTATTTACAGTGAGTCAATTAAATGACATTTTTTAATTTGAAATTATAGGAAAAATAAATTTGTAATTGCTTTACTTCAACTAAAAACTACAAATAAGATAGAAAATATAATTAAACTTACATAAAAAATGTGACTTGGAGGAAAAACGGATCAATAAAAATGTTAATTTTATTTGTTTGAAAGAGAAAATTACATGTTATAACACACTTTTAAAAATGTGTTTTTTTATGTCACACTTAAAAGTTGTGGTACAATTTTATTCATATTACATGTTTAAATTATATAGCACTTAAATATGTGTGGTATTTATAAAAGTAAGTTTCAACAGATGCCATGTATTAAAATTCTACTTTCCAAAAGACCCCTTAAAAATTTTGTTTAAGGCTCCAAAATTGCTTGAGCCACCCCTGACTACGCCCACTTATATGTAGGGACAAAAATAGTACAAAAATATTTGAATGCAAAGAAAATACTGGCTTAGAGTTTCTTAGGTGAGGACATGTGTGGATGAGCAATTACATGAAGGAGAATGAATGAGATTCCATACTTAACAGTGTCCTTTGATCCTTTTTATAGTACAAATCGTCTCCTACATACAAAAGGGAAAAAAAAAGAAGTTGTAGGCAAGTTTCCTGATTCTTTCTAAAGCGCGACTCTTATGATCTTTGAAGATCCTTTCAGTTAGCGTCAACTTTTAAAAGTCTAAATCCGTAAAATTCCCAGAAAGTAAGGTCTGAGAGGCTATATCCAGAATATTCTCAAGAACGGGTGAGCCTTTATAGAACAATCGACATTGACTCCTTGTTGGTGCAGTCGATGTAGGTTGATATTTGTAGTTGAGTAGTCCTTTGGGGTAAAGTTTTAAGATATTCTTTAGGGTAGTCGTATGACTCCTCATTCATATCAACTCCTGACTTGTTGTCGTAATTGGCCATCCAATTGCTTCGATTTGAATTATCCTAGAGTCTTAAGTCATCTCTTGGTTGATTTGTTGCCTGATTTTCTGAATGTCTTCAAACTATGTGTAAGAAGACATTCAAAAATACCATACGTGTTGATTAGTCTTAACGTAAATATATAATTTGGAATCTATGAGATAATACTTAGTACTTAATTACTATATATGTGGGTATAAAATGCCAAGAGTAACTTTAGCGCTCTCGATATGTACATTTGTAAAACATAATAATAGTCTGCAACCTACATCATGTATTCCCACTTTTAAATTACCCTAGAGTCTCGGCATATCCTGCTCTTTCTAAGTGGGAACGGGGGACTTTGACTCTCTTGATTAAAGTTCAAACTGTTTTCTGATAGACAGGAAAGTCGATTCTCGAGTTAATTAATGGGATATTTGTCTACCTTATCTACTCAATAAATAATTATTTAAGTAGAATTTTGGGATCGGTAGGTAAGAACATTGCTGGGAGTTTTTCACGAAGGCAAGTGGGTCCTGATGATAAAAGGGTAATCAACTCATCAGTTTGTAAATAATATAAAGCTATTAACAGTTACAAGTAAAAACAAAAAATTACTGTAGTATATTGCTTTCATACGCTACAGTCAAACTTAAAATTTTAGTGACAACTGAAGTGCCTAACGACTTATAAATATTCCTATGGTAATAAATGAAAAGTCTTTCTTTTTTCCCTTACTTGTATATACATATATATATATATATCTGTACTTGTATAAAAAATATCAATTTTATCTGTTCATCGAAGGCAAACATGATAGGAAGAATCCATTTCATTCTCATGAGGTTATAACATTGCTAATCACATAACTACAGGCCCCAATCTAATATGCAATGTACTTTTTAGATTGAGTCATATTGTTTTTTTAGTAGCAAATATAACCCAAGAGTTAAATAAAATTGCTTAAATTATCACCAACCTAAAAGTTGGATCACGTACTAATTATTTAATCTTTTCCCACCAAATATATGCATTTAAGGAAAAAAATATAAAAATAACATTAATAAACAAAATATCAGAAACAGTTCTAAGCAAGCGCTAAGGCGTGTTATTTAAATGAGTTTGTTATTGCCTGCGATGTACATAGCCTACAACTTAAACAAGTTTTTTCTTTCCCTTTAGTTCATTTAACAAAATTTAAGAGTTTTGTCTGTGCCAAAATTGGTGTTGATCATTCGCACCTTCGTGATAAAAAAAAAAAAAAAATCTTACGACGAACCGAATAAAAAATTTAAAAATTATAGCTGCTGCAAAAAATAGATTAATTGGTGGAACCCCTGGAAAATATTATATGCATTATTCGTGATGTGACGGATCCAAATGGGAAAATTATTAATTTACATGCGTGTACCCTAATTCATGTTAATTGTCTAAGCCATATTCCGCATAAGTTTATAACTAGCAAAAAAGCTTTGTTGACATGCATATGACATAAAGTGGACTAATTTTGAGTTTCTTCGGCAGGGAGGTTAAAAATTGAATGAGTTTCTCCTTCAAGTTTAATTTGGACATCTTCCAATTTACATATAAATATTATAGCTTGTTTGATACTGATTTAAACTCATAATCAATCAAAATCGTTTATGGAATAAAGCTTTCTACCGTTACGATAAAAAAAGATAATATTGATATTTTATATGTTATAGTATTTGAATTTAAATTTTGTGCTTTTAATCATGCTTATTAATACTTATATTGCATTTGACTACTTTGTCCGAAATTGGCGAAGGAAACGAAAATGTGTCATGCCTAGGTGCAAGAAAGTGAATAAATGAATAGATTAAACACATGGCTAGTTATATAAATGAACCAGACAAAGAAAATCTCTAGTACATAATCTAATTTTAGATTCATCATGAGAAAACTCTCTAATGCTATTGGGTGGGTCCCAAAATGAGATCTCCTGTTCCACCAAACCGCGTCTCTCCAAACCGAAAATGACTAATAATATGTTCCCATACCTGAATAAACCTGGTAAGCTGTCATTGGTTCAGGCCTTGGATTTTTTTTCCCTTTTGTTTTGTTATAATTATCTTTTTTTTTTTTTCACAATCTTTTGTTTTATTTTGTATGGTCCAGAAACCTATACATGCACATATTCAGAGACTTTTCACTTGAGCAACTACGTGGAAGCTTACTTCGAACCATGTTAAGTCCCCACGTTTCTAAATTACCCTTACATTTGAAAGATTAAATCCAACATCTATAAATACTGATCATGGTCATATATCTGAATCAAATTTGCTTTCTTTCACTACTCTACTATAAGTAGTTCCTAATCAATATATACTTTAATATATACACACACCATAGTTTTCTCAATTATTTGGTAAAATATATATGGGAGAGCCAAGCAGCCGCAGAGGCAGCCATGCAGGCGCAGCCACTTCAATCTACAGAGGAGTCCGCAAGAGAAAATGGGGGAAATGGGTGTCAGAAATCCGAGAGCCGGGAAAAAAGACCCGTATTTGGCTCGGCAGCTTCGAGACGCCGGAGATGGCGGCGGCGGCCTACGACGTGGCGGCGCTGCATTTCCGGGGGCGGGAGGCCATGCTGAACTTCCCTCACATCGTCAGCAGCCTACCCCGCCCAGCAAGCTCTAATGCCGAGGACATCCGCATGGCGGCCCACGAGGCGGCGCTGAGGTTGAGGAGTGGCTCCGCCGCCGCCACCGCTGCAAAGTCTCCTACTGTGCCGGTGGCTGCGTCAGAGATTGGCGGTTGCTCCGGCCCGAGGGTGGTGGCGCCGGTCACGGTCCGGCTCTCGCCGAGCCAAATTCAGGCAATCAACGAGTCGCCGCTCGACTCGCCGACGACGTGGATGGACATGTCGGAGGCCTTGATGAAGCAGTCAGCCACGTTCTTCAATGATGCCGAGGAGAATGAGTATTGGGATGAGGATATGCAAAGTGATTCTCTTTGGGATCCGTAAGTCTGGTAACATTTCTATAATTATTAATATAACGCCATATTTTAATGCCAACACATAATAATATATATATACCTAAATAATTGTATTTGGATCTTTTTCATTAGGGAGGTCACCATATTAATAATATTATTTGACAAGTGGGATTAATTAATGAATTAATAAAATTAAGTATACGTACGTGTGGTGATTGGTACACTGGTTTGAGCTACTTTGGTGTACCCTTTACTCGTAAATGATGAAGATTTTGTTGGCATTTTTAGCTCATTATAATTAAAGAGAAGGGATTAATTTCTCTATGTAGGGGATTTGTTTTTTTAATGATGGAGATTTATGAAAAGATTGTTTGATGATTGACGGAATAGTGGAGGGCGATCAGATTTGAGGGAAGCCCATTGCTGTTCAACATTCTGAAAACGGGGCTGATTTTTGGTGGGTCCCAATTAACATAGAATAAGACCTGAAGAAGCTTTTAGCAGAAAACTTTGATTTTTCTGTTGGCCCAGTTAAGGTTTGTTTTTGGTGGCCAGGCGCACGAGCAATGTTAATGTTTTATTGATCAAATATGGGCCACTATCCACAATCTCTTTTGCCTCTTGGCTTATTTGTAATGATCTTTATAAATAGAAAGGTGTGGTGTGATTAATTCTTTGTATTATTATTGGTTTATGTAATAGTGTTTGATTTATGTAGTTCCAATATAACGAAGCTCTTACCATTTGATGTACAAAATTTTTTTTTAGTAATGATGTGTTATATTCTTCTCTTCTAGTTGTTACGAAATTTTTATTGTGTTCATTGTGGGGTTTATCCTTTATTTACTGTCCAAGGATAGAAATTATGTTTTAATCTAAATACTCATTACCTCCTCCTAATCGTTAAAAATCATTGCGAAGCATTACAATATTGTAGTGTGTGTTTGTGTTCTCAAAAAAAAAAAAAAAAAA
>LNSY01366626.1:0-13536 GCA_002024485.1 Artocarpus camansi
AAAAAAAAAAAAAGAATCCGACTAGTGCAAGATTCCGATTGTGCTGTCGTATTTCTCCGTCAACTCGAACGATTTTTATGGCAAATATACGATGTGATGAGCCCTCATCTATAGATCCGCTTTGGAGGGCCACTGCAGGGTTGTCGCCGACTGCATTTGACTGATCTACATAATCGGTCCTCAGAAGGAGGCGGGGAGTTGGGCTTCGATAGTTTTGGGCCAGGTCTCAAAGCAGGTCCCGTTTCAAAAACGGCAAAACAATCAAGAGAGTAAAGAGAAGAAGATCGAAGCAAAGAAACGGGTGATAAATAATTGCGTGAAGATCAGAGATGAAAAGGGGAAAGACAAAGCAAATTAGGGAAGCCGAAAAACCCAAACTTCCGAGAGCGGATCCATGATGTTAGAGGAGAGGGTTGATATCCAAAACGGCAGCCGAGTTCAATTAGTGTTTCTTGGTTTCTGTGGAGAGGGAAGCCATAGATGGGAGAAGGGAAAGTGGGAAATAATGGGCGAAGAGGGTTAACTGTTGGAAGGGGGTGGGAAATAATGGGGGAAGAGGGTAGTTGGAACTAAAACCCTAAATTCAAACTGATGGGCTCAACTATCATTCGAACTCATGGGCGGCCCAAACAAATGTTTCGGTTGAAACTTAAAACCACCATTTTAAACACTTCCTCCAAACAACCCATAAGACCTAAGTGATACCCTTTGGCAACAAAAGGCATGAGAAAAGCAAGGAAAAAGAGAAGTTGGAGGTCTTGAGTGTACCTTTGCAAGAAGAATTCCAAGAAAATGGAAAAATTGGAGATGTTGTTCATGTATCATTCCTGATCCAGGATTAGGGTAAAGCAGGTGATCAGCTGTTTCCTGAGTATAGAAAAAAGAGAAGTTAATTAGTCATAAAGTCAAAAACTACTTCTCTTCCCTCTTTCCTCGTGGGTCCCAATCACTCTTTTCCCCTTAGAATTTTAGATAAATTGTATGGTACTACAGAATTTTTAAATCGTAAGACACATTCTTTTGCTTCAAGCAAATCTTGCCAAAGTAACAAAGACCAATAGCTTAGCGCATCACAATTGGAAGATCAAATCTCTTATAGGTCATATTCCAGACTATGAAATTTGATATATTTCTATTATGATTCCCATGTAAGCATACAAGTTTCCTCTGCATATCTAACAGCTATATTCTGTTCTTAGCATCAAAGGTGCTCAATTAGTAACTTTAGTCTTGTCCTCAAAGTACAGTTTGCAAAACCAACCTTAAATAGCCCGTACTGCACATCAAAGGCTGCTCGAGTAATATTTTCCATGAAATCTTTGAAAATCCCTCCACCATCAATGCCAGCCTCCTCAACTCCAAATTCATTAACAAATGTTACGCGTATCTATAATAATAATAAAAAAAAATCTCAATTGCAGTGACATCACACGCAAGAGAAAGGAACTTAATGCATTACACATACCAGTGAGAAGAAAACTCACCGGTCCACGAAGAGCGTCCTCAGATAATGCACTCATCTGATTGTAAGCATCTTCCAGAATGCGATCCCGCCGTATTCTAAATCGGTTCCTGCTATAAACAGCATGAGAACCATGCTTTTGCCTAATTGCTGCCAATTGTGACTGGACAATGCATTTTCAGACATTTTATCAGGAACACAATTGGAAAGTGATGAGGAATAATTTTAAAGAAACAACTATCAAAACTCAAGTCTTCAAAATACAGATAAACAACTTACAGTCAAAATTTTAACTCTGCTCGTAAATGGTACAAGGAAGGGACCCTGATTCAATATGTCATTTGCTCGCGTATTTTCTATTACAGCCTGGGTCAAAAAAGAGAAAAAATATATATTAACACAACACACTTCCAGCAGCAATTACTCACGTGAAGCCAAAATGTCAAATAAAATCTATTACCTGTGAAATAAAGAACTCATTGACACCATCAGCATGAAAGTCACTTGGGGGAGCAAACTGCCTCCTGTTGTTCCAATCTTGCAACTGCATTAACAGTTATATTTTGGAATACAACTTCCATTATGCATCATAAAAGGAGAAATCTCTTCCCCGGCTAAGAGACTCAAACATGAAGTAGAATTAATAAAAAACAACAGAAATACAAAGCAATTGAAAGTTCAAATTACCTGAGAAAGCAGCTCGGAGGCAACAACACTGACCCTGTGTTGAAGGACTTCCACAGTGTGTCCCTTAAGAGTGTTAGTGTTGGTAACAGATTTCACAGTACTTGAAGAAGTTGTAGGATTCACCCATAGAAGCTGCCATAAGGCCTGCATAGAATAATAATGTACACATCATAACAATATTGATAGTATCAATATTGCTCTCGAATTATCTACAACTACGTGTAACAAAAATGTGTATTAACAGCTGTAGCTCACAACAATCATTCAAAATCTAGTTCGATGACCATGCTACATTTAAAGAAATGCCAACATCCGGCCCAATGAAACCCCTGAGCACTTTTCTGCATCCTTTTTATTTACTGGAGCTTGTCTACTAAAATTACCTGTCTTAGTATAATAATCAGGCATCTGATATCCTCCAGTGAAAGTGGCTTTTCTTGTTCATAGAATTCCTCATTATCAATAATCATAAGCATATGCCTGATCCACCAAAGAAAGAATAAAAAAGAATCACATTTAGTTCTATCAATCTCAACAAAACCACAGAAAATTTTCATAAAAATAAAGTACATCAGGAGTAAAAAATTAACAGATGTTTCATATGCCAGTAAGGGTAGCAAACTATTACTGAATAAATTTGGACTAAGAAGTGGAATTACTTGTACACGGGACAAAAAACTGCCAGAGGCAACAACCAACCAGGTGCATCTCCCGACAATAGATATGAGAATTGCTCAGACAAAGGTGTCCACTTCTGGTTCTCATGGCACCGCTTCATAAAATTCCAGAGCACTGGAACAAGTTCAGTTCTATAAGCTAGTACGGTCATGATTCTTTCAAGAGGTAAAGCATTGAAGGTGACATGCAGAAAAGCGCACGCTGCACCAACAGCTGCGACCTCTTTGTCATCTGGGTCATTGTGTAAACCTTTGACACTTGAAATTCCTCCAAACAGAACATTTGTCTGTATAAATACCAACCCAAAAAAAAAAGTTTATTTCACCATAAGGGAAAAAGGATTTCCACATTGATGGAAAATGCAACTTGAGAATCATGAGTCCATATTTCGTACCAATTGTAGGAGAAAGCGTGGATCTATAGCACCACAAATCTGTTGCTCCAAATCCCTATTCAAAACAATTTCTACTGTTTCATCACCTACACCAATATCATCATCAATCTGCATGGAACCTATACCCACCAAACAAGTAAATCTCGATAAATCATCCACACAATATACAAATTCAGATAGCATAAGATAGAATGGAAGAGTGTCTCTTTGCAATACGTATGTATTTACGTACATGTTTGTGTGTGCTTGTGTGTAACAAGTATAGTGGGATTTAGAATAAGTCATACTTTCTTTAGTTTCTCTATTTGAAGATTTTATGGAAGGAAGAGCTTCCAACAAGAATGTCATAACAGCAGCAAGGTCTACAGCCTGCTCAGATGAAAGAAAGTCAAATTCAATATAAAGAAAATAAATAAATAAATAATGCTGCTTTTAACTTTAAGACGACTAGGAAGAGAGATGGGAAAAAAGGATAAAAGATAAAAGATAAAATAGCAACAACATTAACACAACAAAGAAGTCACTGAGAAATTATTACCACACCCAAAGCGCTTTTATATTTCACAGAAAATCATAGGAAAAAGTTTCACCAACGCCAAGGAACATATGTTGGGGTCTACGCCATAAAATAGACAAGAAATTCATTGAAAACCAAACCACTAATTAAAATACAACTAAGATAAAACTTAAGTGTGTTATTATACGATATCCAACAAAGTTGACAAGGGAAGAAATCTCAACAAATTAAGTGTACCACTTGCCAATTAAAACTACAACATCCAAAAGTGTAAACTAGTATGTCTTAAAAGCCACAAAAATAGTTTCTAATCTCTTGAAAAGAACACATACCACACATTAAACAATATCTACTTCCGAATTGTTCAATAAAAATATCTAGCAAAGCAATAAAGGCCCGTGGGGGTAAGATTTCATTTTATGGTAAAAAAGTCATTCATCTAGGTTATTTCACACGAAGAAAAAGAAGAAAACAGGGGTTAGAACAATAACAGAAGTACAAATCTGCATAAAATCCTCACCATCTCGAAGGAGCAACCAGGCAGAGATAAAGAAACTCCTGCAGATTCTAATATATTCCCAAGGAGGCATGCATAACCAGGAAACTCGTTTGATATATCATTAGGAAGCACATTAGCATGATTCTGCACACAGAGGGCCATCTGATGAAGGTATGATTCACACAGCCCACTCGTCACAAAAGCCTATACAGCAGATTATAAAGAAAGGATTACTTCTTACATTGTTGTGCGAGAGAGAGGGAGAGGGAGGAGGGGGGTGAGGGTGTTTTTGTGGGGATGGGGGTGGTTGTGGGGTGGTTGGGGTTTGTGTGGTGGGAGTGGTAGAGAGAAAGGAAAAAGAAAAAAGAAAAAAGAAAAAAGGAATAGAATGTTTAGCAATGTTGCACTTCTTGGCATCATCATCAAGCTTCTATGTCTAGTCAAACAGAATAATATCATCAAACCTACCTCTTTCAAATATGGGAAAGGCTGCCACAAGAAAGGAATGGTAAGAATCTGAGATGAGAAACTCCATTGTGGATCAATATTAGGGCAAGTACAGGGTTTTTGACCAACGTGAGAAATCATGAAAACAAGCACATGTTCCAATGAAGACACTTTTCCAACGGAAGTATAAGAGTTTGTATTTTCCTACAGCAAAAACCAAAGAAAATAAGTGAGCATTAATATAGCATGCTATACAGATATCACCATCCCTTTTACACCCTGCAGGAGCAATATCGTCTAAAATTTCATGTACTCAAATTAAAAGCGGGGAAAATTTGAGAATTCACTTAGAAAGGGAGATTGGAAACAAAAAAGAAGGAAGAAATAGGGAAGATTGAGGACAAATGCAATTAACAAAGCATAACAGGGCAAATGTCTTCATTTGGAAAAGACAGAAACAAAGATGCATTGCATACCTTTCCCGTTAAAATGATCTCTCTAAACAGGGTAAAGGCCTTATTCTGCAAAAGATAACCGACTGTCTTACAAACCCATGGAAGTTTTGCATTAATCAAAAGAACTACTGCATCTAACAACACCGTTGTAGATGTGCTTGAATCTTCAGGCGTTGTAAAAAGTTGATTCTTCATTTGATTTCTGTGCATTGATAAAGCAAATACACAACTTTTGCATCAAAACCAAACTACAACAAATTTATTAGATGATAACTACAATAAAAACTCCATATACTTGTCCTTGATCAATGTTCAATATCTATCAGACGTTAGAGACTAAGACCCATAAAAGCCAGCAATTATCCATCTAGAGAAGGCAACCAAACCATGGGCATGACCACATACATAAATTACGCCATCTGATTCAAACCTAATATGTAGGTTAAAAAGTTCCCATAGAGCCAACCTGTTTTGGTGCATAGCCTTAAGACATATGTATGCAAGTTGCTTTACTCTGTAATCTGCCAAAGCATGGTTGGATGAGTAATCCATGCCCGCGAATAGGTCCACAATATCTCCTGTGTCACCAAAACATACAATACCAAAAAGAAAAAGAACGTCAGGACCACATATATACAACATGAGATACAAACCCATCAACTAAAATCATAATATATATATATATATATGTATATGAAACAACCAGTTGAATACTTGAAAAGAAATCCAGGATTCAAAAAAAAAGTACCAGTATCACGGCAAAATTGCTGAAGTAATCGGCACGTCTCCACAAGTGTAGACATATCACTAGCATTCCAAGCGTCAAAGAAATAAAGTAACTGGCGCAAAAATTCAGAGTCCGGACCAAAACAATTCCTAAAGCATAGTTAGAATCAAATGAAATAGATTATCAGACAAAAAAGAACCCTTTTAGAGAAATAACACTGATCGATTCTAGAAAACAAATCAACATAAAAATTATAAAACCATTCACTGTTGCGATAACCTAAAGTAAAAATGCAGTTCCATTTCCCACAACTACAAAGTATTTAACTTTGCTAATAAACATAAACAAAGGATCCAGCAGATTTCTCTGTCCCACATAAAGTGAAAATAGAGAAGAGTGTTTCATAAAAATGCATGATTCACTAAAAAACATGCATGATTCAAGAAAAAACGTCAACAACAAAAAAGGGAAGCCTACGTACTATTACAAAATCCAACTTTGTTTCACAGAACTGCAAAGTACTTATCTTTACTTATAAACATAAAAAAAAAAAGGTAGAAATCTAATAGAGTTACCTGTCTAATAAAATAACGATCAAAAAAGACATTACATAACAAAATGAAAAATGAAAATGGGAATTCCATTTACATTACAAGCCAAGAGTCAAAAGGGTGTTTTCATTTAGCTATAAAACTGCAAAGTACGTGTCGAATGCCCATAAACACAAAATTAAGAATTTAAACCAAAAAAATAAATAAAATAAAAAAATTACCTGTCCACATTTTGGCAAAGCCTCCCATACTTTCCATAGAACTCTTCTCGCACCTTGTAACGTTCAGCTGCCACAGCCTTTCTCCCTCTGAAGCATTTCTGTAGCTAGTAACAAGTCAAAACTTCGCAAAAAACAAATAAATAAATAAAAACACAGACATTTCAATCAATTAATCGCAATGTTAACACTTCAAATTCCTAACTTTCTTCACAAAACTCTGATCCCTGAAACGAAACAATTAATTTCACAGAATCCGAAAAATTCACAATTTCCTAAAACAAACAAAAAACTACGCCTAAAATTGCCAATCTTGATTAGGAAAACAATGAATACATGTAATATAAAGAAAAGAGCAAAACCTGAATTTTGATTGCGGCCAAGTTCTGCTGGCGCAGCCATAGACGGCGGTTCCGCTCTAACCTAGTCTGCTCCAGAAGCTTCTGCCTGTCCCTCTCCTTGGTGCTCCGACCTCCCAAGTCGACTCGCTTCCGGTTCGATGGATCGCCGGAGAAGAACATCCTTCCGAGTCGACTCAGTCAGTCACGATCTGTAACAATATGTAATACAAATATATGTATACATAATACAGTCCAAGCAAATTTCGGGAATCCGGAACTTCGCTTGCAAATGATTGCCGAGGCAATCAAGCAATAGAGTGTACCCTAAGTATTCTATTTGGATGCAGAGAAAATCAGTTAAGAAGATGTATATACATAGAGAGGGAGAGAGAAAAAGAGAAGAGAGAGATTGGGGAATTTACTTCTCGTCTCGCTTTTCTTTTTCCTTTTCTTTTTCTTTAAGTGGACTGTGAAGGAAATTGCTCCTGCAGGGACAGAGAGGGGTTTCTTTTTTATAGTAGTATGAAGGCTCTTTTAGCGCGAAAACGCGGTGGAAACGTTTCGTTTAGGGGAAAAAACGTGCAAAGTCTGCTTTTTCTGGTCATGGTCTAAGATCTATTTATCATGCTTCTTAAAAGTGCAGAAAAAATAAGGTGTTTAGGTGAGTGGTTTAAATTATTTTTAAATAGCTAGTTAGAGCTTTGTGTTGTATTTTTGTTTAAGTGTGAGCGTTTAATATAAGAGTTTTATATTGTAATAATTTTTTTTCTTTTTACTATAGCATATGAGAGCTTCACATTATTCATAACTAAAAAGTTTGTTAAGACTGCTCTTATCAAACAGCCTATAAATTAAATTTCAAATCGAGGGCAAGTATTTTTTAGGAAAAAAAGTAATTTAATATTGAACTAATTAATTTCAATCAAATATATATACATATATGTATTTATGATTATTTTCACATTTGTCTCACAAACTATATTATTTATGTCATTTGTTTGATTTTTAAAATATACCACTTAATCTTCTCAAATTTTATTCCTTTAACATATTTAAGCAAATATCTCACTTCCATCTAACTTCGATAGTTCTTTGTAGAGTATTTTTATATTCCCCTACTCTTAAACTATGTCATTTATGTTGTTTAGCTTCTTGACTTTTAAAATATGTGGCTATGTCTCCTCAATTTTTCTTTTTAGTAAATAATCTCTTTTTGTCTATTTTTATTTAGCTTAATAAATTTATTTGTTTTTCTTGAAACTGACCCTCGCATAAAAGCAATTCATATAAAAAGAGGAGAGAGGGAGGGGGATAAAAAAACAAGACCCCTGAAATTAAATGTGTTCTTGTTCTAAAAACTTCAAGACTTTTATTTTTTAAAAAAAGAATTTTATGGATTTTTTTTTCTCTTTTAAGCTCTTTTATTTTAGGTTGAAATAGCCTATTGCAAAAACAATACTTTTTTCTTGAAATCTTTTCTCTTTAATCTATGTTTTTGGTTTTTTTCCTTAAATTCTTTTTCATGTTTATGTTTTTCCCTTAAAGTTAGAAGAAAAACAATAACAATATTGACTTGTAAATCAAAACAGAATTAGGCAGATTGAGCTTATTTGCTAACAAAAAAAAAATAGAAAATATAGTGACATATTTTAAAAGTTGAGAGGAAAAATAACATAAAAGACATAGGCTTGAAAAGAGAATTTAAAAATAATCGCAAAAAAGTGTCAAAAAATAACAGAATTAGATGAAAGGAGAATACTTACTAACTGAATAAAATTTTAGGAGATTAAATAGAAAATTTTTAATTGGAGGGTCAAAGTAATATAAATAACATAGTTTAGGAACAAATATGAAAAATAATTCTATAACAAATCCATATTTACGGCTTCGGTTGGATTTACTATTATATCTCATTTTAGAGTTTGAAGTTTACTTCTTCAATTACAAAAAAAAACCTCAAAAATCATGGATAAGAAAAAACATACTTGAGGTCTAGGTTTTTTTTTTTTTGGGATTCTTTTGTTTTCAATAATTTATCGGCCACTTTGATTGCATTAACTTGCTGTTTACGTACCCTATTTTTAAAATTGTACAAGTTTGTTACTTAAGTTTAACACTTCCAACTAAACAATTTAGCAGAACACGATTATGCTAGTTGGAAATAATAACGACTGTAAAAGCAGACGGTGTATAAGAAATGATTATGAACAATAATTATCGTCGTTTTTTGTTGGAAAGTCAACGTCGTTTTTAATTTTCCAAAGCAATATCCGGAATAAACGACAGGTCATTTACCTCGAGAAAATTAATCTCAAAAATCAAACAAAACAAACGACATGTCATTTAGATAAATTACATGTCGTTTTTTAGTTGTACTAACATCGTATCGTGCATGATTTGTAAGACCAACGACGTGACATTGTGTCTTCTTAAGGAGATGCGACTTTAGGGAGGACATGTGTTGTTTATTGATTTACCAGTAAAAGACTTGGCGTTTGTGATTTCGATAAAAAAGGGCAATATATCTACTGTTTGTTTCAAAGATTTAAATAAAATATTTAAATAAAAATTTAATTTTTATAATAAAATATTATAATAAAAAAATATAAATTATGATTTGAATACTAAAACAAACGGGTTTATATTATCTACCATTATTATTACTCTATATAATAAGTGACAGTTGTTTTTATATTTGTATTTGTTTATTTTTATTAAAAAAAAGTAAGAATTGCCTTTTGTGCACTTTTAAAAAATTTGGTCAGGTTATTTTGTTTGTTGGGAAATAATCTTGGGATTCTAGTATTTACTATTGTTATAACCATTTATATAAAGTCACTTAATTAGTTTACAATTTTTTTTTTTTAGTTATTTATCCATATAGCTTGTGTAGTTATAGTATTATCTTTGTTTTGGAGTACTGTTTAAAATTATACAGTATTTTATTTGTTGAGTTTTATGTATTGAATGAAATAACATTTTTCTAGTTAAATAGTTTTTAAGTGGAGACACTATCTTTTTCACTATATAATTATGAAGATGTGAAGTCATGAAATTAACAGAACTTGGAAAAAAATCTCAGGGATTCTAATATTTACTATCGTTATTACTAAGTAATCTTGTTTATTTAGGATTAAGTCATAATTAGGACTTAAACTTTTTAATATTGAACTCTTCACTATTTATTCTTATCATTGGAATTTTAATCTATTAAGTATTTTATTTGTACAAAGACTCTTGATGAGACCAAAAATTGACTAGCCCATGCTTAAGGCATTGAGCCTTTCATACTTTCTTTTTTGGAATTTTCTTAAATACCATACCATACCATACCAGATGTGATCATTTGTTGCATAACTTAATATTATTAAATATCATGAATTTTAATGTGACATGAACGTTTTTAAGTGTGGCATAAATAAACACAATTTTTATAAGTGTGTCATAATATGTAATTTTCGTTTGGATCGACTTAAACAATTGATAAGTTGCAGAAACTGTTGCAACTGTTTTGATGATGACGGTAGTTGGGTGCCTACCCTAGACAATTCAACGCTTGGGATTAACTGTCTAATGGTTAAAAACCTCTTAATGTGAACTCCAACTAGGTGTTTAAGTATTATGTAGAATCTTTAAGTAGTCAATATCATCACTGGAGGACGAGGAGATTAATGCCTAAGACACTCATAGTTAAAATTGTTTCTTATTAGAAAATATATTGATGAAGGATGCACATAGTTAAATTACAAAAATTGTATTTTATTAGGAATTTTTGCTTTATTGTCTATAGTATTATTTGTTTGAGTTTTTGAGATTAGGATTATCTTATTTGTAAATTTTGACATGGGATTTTTATCTTTTTAGTTGATGTAACAGTTATATCCACTAGGACTCCTTATTGTAGGTCATATGGGTTGCTTAAAAAACTTCATTTTCTTTAGTCTTGTTTTACTCTACAGAAACATACACATATAGGCGTCCAAGTTATAAAGGCAATCAAACTAGCTTTGGAAGGTAATTGATTTTTCTTCTTCTTCTTCTTTTTTTTTTTTTCAAACTCTTGTGCTTGAAAATTGCCTACAAACTTTAAATTTTGACACTTGAACCTCCAAACATATAAATTTATTGTAATCTGGTCTAAACTGATTATGATATTGAAATTGATAAAAAAAGATAGTCGTAAGCACCTCATATTTTTGCACTTTATTTCTTTGTACTTTGACAAATTACCCATTAAATTTGATCATTAACCCTTTTTTTTTCATTGTCAATTTAAAGGCGAGTAATAATTCAGGCTACATTGCAACAACTTGACAAGTTTAGGAGATTAATGATCAAAATTAAAAATTTAGGAGCCATTCTCAAAACACAATTTAGACAGGTTAAACGTCAATAAGCGTAACCGTTTGTGAAAAATGAACTTTTAATTTATCACTGCCTTTTGGTATTCTTGCCCTTCGTCAAGATATCTAGTCTATTGCTCTATGCCACAATGTTGTCATTTTTTATGTGGTTGATGCTCCACAAAGACGATATGCCATTTTTATAAGTGGTGTCATTTGTAAGAGAGATATCGTGATACTTAAAATGAGTTGTACTATTTTGTTCTTTGTAAAGATATATTGTTGTTTGAAAAGCGATTCTAGCTTCCATAAAAAGAACAATTAAAAAAGCGGCTCTAAGTTCATTTTCTATGGCATGAAGTGACGTTGTCATAGCTGACCACAATGCCGTTTTAGAATTGTGAAAATGAATGTTGTTTGTATTGCATTGTCATTTGGTTTAAATTCTTAAAGACATTGTACTTGGTTTGGTTTGGTTTGTTGGTTCAAAGTTTGTTGATTAGAACCCTTTTTTTTTAATTTGAACAAATATGTAAATGTCACATTGTTGTTCAAAATTGGTCTAAAACCTTGAAATAAGGAGTTAAATTTGAGTTATGCTATAAATTATCATTTTAGTTTGAATTAAATAATTCACAAAACACCAGAATTAAACTAAACTAGAATGAACTAAACCAAACATGCCAACAGTTATTCCAAATTCTAGAGTCTTTCTACATAAACTACAAGTCATTTTTCAATAACATGGTGAGAAAGCAAAACATGTGACGCTTTATTCTAAGAAGATGTAACATTTAAAAGAAACTTGTATCGTGTATAACACTAAACAACTTAACATTTGTGATTTTTAAATGTAATCAACGTTTTATATCTTACATTGTGTTTAGTACGAGGAAAAGATGGAGGGAGGCAACGAGGTGGAAGGAGAGAGAAGGAGGGAGATGCCCATTCTCTCATTGGTAAGAGGGAAGAGAGGAAGGAGAGGAGAGGTGGAGGGATGGCCTCTCCTTTTAGGATACTTTATTCAATAAGTAGTAAAAAAAAAATAGATAAAAAATGGACAATGTAGTAATTAGATAAAAAACGATCATATATCTTTTCAACTCTCCGTACCTCTTGCCAAACAACTTGAAAGATTGTTATAATCCTCTCAATTTTTTACATTTTTCATTCATCTAATTCTCTCTATCCATGCTGCTCTCCATCGTTCCAAGCCTTAGATTCTTCATGTTGTGAAGAAATACAACAATATATTTACAGGCTATAACACCCGAGAATTTTTAGTATATTAAAAATACAATAATAAAAAGATTATGTTAAGTAATTTAATTACAAATTTTATAAACATAAGTTTAATGCGCAAAAATTTGTTAAATATTTTAAACATAAAAAGTGTCACAAGGATTATTGTTTTAATCTGATTTTTACGAAAAATTTTCATAAAGGTGAAATTGACATTTTTAAGATTAAAAATTGTGCCATTGTCTTAAATGAAGAATGAATAAAATGAAAAATAAATTAGAAAGCTTAATTATTGCAAAATATATTGCAACAGATTTTAAGACAAAAATATAGTATAAGAAATATATAGTGTGGGGAATCATGAAGTATGAGAAAAATACAATGTTAAGATTACTATGATAAAGTTATGCAGTATAAAAATTATATTGATAAAGCTATGCGGTCTAGAAAGTACACTACATAAAGTTAAGCAATATGAAAATTATACTGTATAAAATAATACAATATAGAAATTAGACTATGTAAAACTAAGTAGTATAGGAATTACACTGTATGGATGATGCAAAAGCATGTGGATCACGAAACATAGTGTAGGAAAGAATACTAGTGGTATAAGACATACCAACAGTATAGGAAAAATACTACTAGTGTAAATTTATACTGTTAAAAAAATGATGTGGGACCATTTTTATGCCACTCTTTAGGTGGAGAAAAGGACACCTCACCTCATTTGTTTCCACCAAATTTAGTTTCAAGAAGAGAGACTAAAAGTTGGTCTTCATCGTGCAAAAGTCATGGGAAAAGAAAAGAAAGAAAAAAAATCCCACTTTTCTCTTCATGGACGTAGTAGCTCTTTGGGCAATTCTTCTCTTAAGGTTTGATGAATACAAACCTCCAATCAAGCTTAAAGCAATCTTAAGTGTCTTAGTGTAAAGTTTGCAACTTTTGAGGTAAAATTCCAACTTTTTTTCTCAA
>LNSY01367272.1:0-13637 GCA_002024485.1 Artocarpus camansi
AAGAAAAATTGAAAATTTTAAAAAGTTTAAAAATTTTGAAACTAACCTCGAATCAAAGCTTTAAATCGTAGTTGTGGTTGCCAAATCTTGTTCCTAAGCCTTCAATTCACTAGTCTAAAACTTGAAATGGATTTTTCTCTCAAAAAATTTAAGAGGGAAAGAGCAAGAGAGGGTGAGAAACCTAGAGAAAGAGAGAAAGAGGGTGACAAACCGAGAAAAAGAGAGAGTGTGTGTGAGAGCGTGAAAGAGAGGAGAGAGAGAAATGAGTGAAAAAGAGAGGGAGAGAGATATAAATAGAGACAGATGTGGGCGGTTTCATTATGTGAAAACCATGTGCCACCTACAGTTTTATAAAATACACATTCTAGTGATATGTTTTGTTTCAAAAGTTTAAAATAACAATTAAAGTGATTAAGAGTAATTTAAAAATCATTAAAAGATTAAAAATAACATAAATTTAGAAATTTCACAAAATGATCAAATCAAATTTAAAATACTCATCATGGCACATTAATCCACCATTTTACATCCTAATAACACTTAATTAATTTTGGGCATTACTTGAACTTTTGCCTAGAAAGTTTAAACATATCACACAAAACATAAAGCACTTTTCACAAAAATTCTTCTTTAAACCTTTATTACGATAAATTTTTCATGAAACATTTTTTATAAAATATCTTTCATGAAACATTTCTGTAGGACCTAGACATTACAAGATCTGAATAACTGATAGTTTACGTTGAATATAGCAAGTTCTAATCACACAGACAGATGGTTATATAGAAGATGATCTCCATCATGTGTTAGTAGCAGACTCCAATTTATAGATTTATATCTTTTGATTTTCTTGGTGCGGACTTGATAATTAAATCTTATTCCTTGTATCTTAGAGGCCAAGAATATTAATACAACAAGATGGAATCTATTCCGTCTCTAATGAGAAGCATATATCTAATTCTCTCGAATATTGATTCGGGGCTTAAATAATAAAAGTGCTCAATTTATGATTAAGTTTATGAATTTATTATTCATTAGAGAATCAATCATACTCAAGGATAAAGGAGTAATTAGAGAGGATAACAGATATTACCTTAGGCTAATTATGAATTATTTATGGAGGATCAACTTATATAAATGACTATATCAGATGGACGACTCTAAGAAGAGTAAATTAGATATCTATAATTTCAAGAATGCAATTCCAAGTATTTAGTAGAGTTACATTAGAATTAATAGAAGAGTAATATATTAATTAAACTCTTTTACTTAATATATTGGTTTTTTAGAGCTTAAAATTATGGATTCATTAGTTCCTTGCCATCCTTGCAAATATTATTTAGATAAGAGGAATTAATTGTTTAAATAATTAATTTAGAATTATGGAATACTAAATTAAATATCACTCATACTAAATTACTCATAAATTAATTTAGATTTAGCAAAAAATTAGTTTATTTTAATAAATAAAATAATTAATTAATTTTAAAAGACACATAGTATAAGGTTCCACTGTATACGGTGCATATAGTGGGAGGTCCTAATATATGTGGCGCCCATGCTATCAAGAGAAAGTCCCTTGTACACATGAAAGTTTATTTACAAAGTTTCCATATTCAGTATTTCTGATTTTAAATAATGTGAATTAATAAATAATAAGCTTTTTTTTCTCTCTCTTTCAATAAATAATGTCAAATGTGTCTTTACTGCACAACTATAAAAAGCTAACTTTAGAACTTGCACACCTAGAGTGGAAACAATGTGCACGCCATGGCTGTTCTAAAGTATTCAAAAAATAGGTAGTTGTTTTCTTTTTAATTATTGTTATTTTTATTATTTTTTTGGATTTTTGGATTTTGTGGATGTATATGGATTCCAGTTCAACAAAAGCATTGAAATAGGATCTTCTATTAGTGGAGGGGCATTTCTGGTTAGCTTTTTTATTTTGGTCATGGAATTGCCCATTCGGGCCATATAGCAATGCTCGTGCGGAAATTTATTTCCAATCCACCTCACTTTAATTCTTCCATTACCTTATTTTTATGTTTTTTTACATTTTAAAAAAAAAAGCTATTGAATTAATATAGACAATTATTAGATTGCTTAACTTGCTATATCAAGTAACATAAATTACCAAATTATCAAATACAATTAATGGATATACATTTCGAATAAATTAAAAGATATACATATCAAATACAACTAAAAGATATATATATTTCTATAATTTTATCTGTAACCATTAGTAACCATAAACTACTACAAAATAGATTATTGGACATGTGTTTTTTAGAATGATTGTAACATGTGCTTTTGAGAATGATTGTACCATGTAATGTCCAAAAAGTAATTTAGCATGATTAGTGTACAATTGGTGAATTAGTTTGCCTAATTATAATTTAAGTTTGACTTAACCAATTTATGACATTTTCTTAATTAAATTATATATTAATAATTTTATTGATTTATCTAAATATTAGCATTTGCTAACTTTTAAAATAATTTTTGTATTTTATTTTTATTTTTATTCCCCAAAATCAAATTTTGTAAAATCAAATTACCAAATTCCCAACAGGTCCCAAACTACCTTTTTCCAAACAAAATCATGTGAAGTTGCAACCTTGGAAACTCAAAATTTTTCTTCATGGCACCCTCCCACCTAAGGCCTCCTCGTTGAGCCTAAAAACCACTTTGAAAACTGCTTTTATCAAAACTGTGTTTTGAACACAATTTCTTTGTGAAACTAATGTCAATTTTCTAAGATAAATACAAGGGATTCAAATAGCTTCTCACTCTTCTTTTCTCTCCTCTTCACATCACTCACTCTCTCTCTTTCACACTTTCTCTTTCTCTTCCATTATCTGCTCCAAAGAACTCAAGAACAAAAAGCAATAAAGCTTACTCTAGCTAAGCCCAACCCAAGAACCACCATTTTTGGAGTCCAAAGCTAGAGCAAATCCTTCAATCTGAGGTTAGAAATGTTTCTAATAAATTAAAATTGCATTTTAGAAATTCCTCTATGATTTTCACGCTCAAATCCATGCTCAAAAGTCTGAAAAATTCTTTCATTTAGAGCATCTAGTTTTGGGTATGCTCTATCAAATTTTCTTTGCCTGCGGTGATCCGAGCATAGATAAACTTAAATGACATTTAGTCTGAGCTTGTGGTGCCTATTTCACCATGAATTCATGCTCTAACTTGGATTAAAACCAGATTGAAATTAGTTTTATATTATTGGTTCATTTTCAAAATAAATTGTGAAAATATATGAAAAATGATAAAAATGTGTTGCATGTCCATGAAATCATGTTCGTAAGTCTCATATGATGATTATAAATCATTTGGAAATGTTTAGATTGCATTAGAACTTGTTTAAAGTGAGTTAAAAATGGATTAAAGCTTGGATGCTTAAAAAGAAAAGCACACTAGTCGTGACAGCGTTGTCAATCGAGCAACCATAAATATGCAATCAATCGCACTACACCAGGGGCTATTCATAGGCCACCCGAGCCCCAACTGTTCCAAAATGCATTTTAAGTGTATTTCACTTGATTTACATATCAAAATTGCTTTTGGCATGTTGAGAATATGTTTAAATGTCAAGAAAATAAATGAGACATTGAAATTATAAATGGCACACTAAGCAACCATGAGTAGTATACTACTGGGTTGTGAGAATGATTAGATACTAATACGATTAGTCTACAGCTAAGGTTAATTTTTGTTTGGGGAAGCAAACATATACTGGAATGGGACTACAATGTTGGTGCAATCGTGTTAGATAACAAGGTAGGTCACTAAACCCCCTCATTCGATAGCCTTGATTTCTAAAGTGTTTTGGCCACATTGTGTTTTTTTTATAAATGTTTGAAAGGAATGAATTATGATATTTATGCATTTCAATTGGATGATGGATATTAACATAATGAATGGAATAGGGAATGTAAATATAATAACTAGGTAATATGAGACCCCAATAATTATATGATCATGATGGCACTGAGCACTGAATGGATTAGAACCCTTGTTATTAATAATATGTTAGTGTATGATGCCACACATAAATATCGGGTCATGCAAAGAGCAACCTTGGAGGTAGGTATCGAAAGCTAGCTGGACCACTACGGTGGTGAATTAGTTGGCTTGCACATAATAAAAAAATGATTCCTTACTTCAGATGATCATAAGACTTGAACGGTAAATATAGAATTACTTGGTAATAATTTATTGTCTTTCTATTGCTCTAAAATTTATATATTTCATTTCAAATTAATGATTTTAGACTTAAGTCCTACTGAGCCTTTCGCTCATGATTTTACTTTGTTTTTAAAATCCCCCCTCTAGGTGGTTCATAATATACCACTAGGGGTGGCAAAACGGGTTGGCGGGTTGGGTTCATGTTGGGTTAGGGTTAATTTTTACAAAAATTAGGTCGAAACTAACCCATCCCGTGACACGAATGGGTTGAGAATTCTCAACCTGAACACGACCCGTTTTGATACGGGTTGACATGAACACGACTTGTGTCAACCCGTTCCTCGTACATAGTGTCAAAAAATACTAACCCATGACTCGTTTTTGACCCATAACCCGATTGTGACCCGCAACCCGATTGTGACCTGCCTATATTAATATTTATAACATTAAAAAAATAAAAATTAGAAGAGTTTCATACCACTTCAACAAAAAGATGTGTGATAAGAGTGGTAGGGGTTGATCTTTTAAGGGCTTATATTATATATGAAATAATATTAATTTTCTTAAAGTTAATTAATTAAATACGAGTCATTTTAGTGTCAGGTGAGATGACTCAAACCCGACCTGTTTTTTGACAGGTCAATTTCGAGTCGACACTAAAATGACCAGTGGTCAAATTTTTTGACACTAACCCGCCAAAAAGCGTGTCGAATTCATGTTGTGTCATTGTGTCGCAACCCGTATTGCCGGCCCTATATACCGCCGAATAGGACGCTGTTGGTTTACAAGCATGGACCAAGGAACCCTTTAGTTTACTTGCTTTTTTTTTGTTTAAAGGCATGTAATAATAAGGATGTTATTTATTTTCTGTTGTACTGAGGTTTGTATCATTTTCCTTATGTCGATATTGTTTTATGCACCGTGTGGTGTTTGGTGCGGCCTAATCCATTCTTTGTCAAATTTTATAATTTAATTTATTCTTAGAGGTTATTTCATGAAATTACTTGCTAAATTTTAATGCATGGTAATATTCTAAAAAGTTTTAAATTTACCACATTTTCATAAATTGCCCAAAACTTATTTTTTTAATTTATTAATCAAATAATCAGTGATCAGTTTATTTAAATCTGATTGATTTGTTTAATCAAACCATCATGTCACTACCTAAGTTTGGGTTTGTGACAGGTTTGGTAATAGAGCCCTTAGTTTTGAACCTTGGGGACATGACAATAAAAACCACTAACAGTCTAATTTTATTTTTAGAATTGAGAGAAATGACACCTAGGCATTGTTTGGCTACTTTTGATGCTAACCCTGCTAATGACGAAGGGATGGTGGTGGCTATGTTTACTACCTTCCAATAGATGGCGACAAGGGTATAGTGTGAGGACCCTGCAGTAGGTCATCAGCATGAATATTTCAAGGAATCTTGACATATGACAATTTTGACTTTCAACAGAAGAAGGGATTCACAAGCGATCGAATATTGGTTTGAATCGGTAGTGAAACTATTGGATACATTTGGAGTAACAATGAAATACCAAGTTAAATTCATAGCTTACAAACTAGATGGAAGCACTAATGCCTGGTGGAAACAGGCAAGATGGTTGGAAAACAACAGAAACATTGACTAGGACATGTTTGAAAGGTTGTTCTATGATTGTTATTTCCTACAAGGGTACATAGACCAAAAGATTGTTGAATTCTATTGTCTAGAATAGGGTGACATGATAGTTAGGGAATACGAGATGAAGTTCACTGAATTGGCTAGGTTCACCCCATCTGTTGTGGCTTCTAAATAGGAAAAGTGCATCAAATTTTAGGAAGGGCTCAAAGGATCTATCTGACGACATCTCATTGCTTTGTGAAATCATGTTTTTGGTGAGTTAGTGTTGTCAGCCTTGTCAGTGGAAAGTGATAATGTCACTTACTATGAGAATAGGGCAAGGGCCTTAGGCAGGCCTAGAGGAACACCAGGAGGGGCAACAACAATAACAACCATTAGGCTCAGGCGAGGAATCAACATAGTGGTGCCAACAGTGGAAGCAATTGCTCTTTAGGTAGCATATGAAGCAATCCTTATAACTTCCATTGTCATTTCTATAAGCAACTAAGACATATCAAAATAAATTGCCTAATAAGGAACTTTTAGGACCAATCTGTTGCTCAGCCTCAGTAAGTTTCTCAACCCCAGTTCCACTAGTTCACAGTTCAGTAAATGCCCTATGTAGCGCAAGGTTATTGGCCACTGAGTTTTTAGAGGAATCTTCTATAGTATAGAGCACCCAATCCGACTAGTGTGCATTCTCCTCCACCATAGCAATATCGACCCACAAACCCTAGGCCTAGTAATGTCAATAAAGTAAAAGGAAAAGCCCTAGCTGAAGTCCACACCATGACTGCAAGAAGTTTTGGTGCTCAAACCAATAATATGGTAGTGGATGGTAAGATTCTTGTTTTACAATCTTTAGCTTGAGTATTATTTGATATTGGTGCCACATATTCTCTCATTTTGAATTTATTTGTAAATGCTCTGGGATCAAAAGTAGAGGAATTGAATGAACCCATGATAATTACCTCGAGCTTGAGGTAAGTGTATGTAAATGATGTGTGTAGATCCTGCAAAATAATAATTGGGGTGAGATTTTGAGAAGTAATTTGATTGTAATTCCCATGAGCACTTATGATCTAATCCTAGGGATGGATTGAATATCTACATATAATGCTATTGTAAACTGTCATCTTAGGAAAGTGACTTAAGTGACCGAAAGGGAAACGTCAATCACCTACCAAGGTGGTGATGATCAAGTGATGAATGAATGATTCTTGAAAACATGTTTTGTAGGGTGAAGAAACTTAGCTTGTTACATGCTTTTTTAAACCTAGAAGAAGACTCTAATGTAGTTGGTAAGGACACAGTCATACCAATGGTTAACAAATTCGATGATGTCTTCCTTGATGAATTACTCGGATTACCACCACACCAAGAAATTAAGTTCAGTATTGAGTTACTCCTTAGGACTGCTCCGATTTCCATTGCACCATATCAAATGGCATTTGTAGAAATGAAGGAATTGCGGAAGCAAGGGTGCGCCAATTCTATTTGCTGAGAAACATGACAGTACCCTTAGGTTATGCACTGACTATTGGTAGTTGAGTTAGGATACAGTGAAGAATAATTATCTACTACCTAGAATCAATGAATTATTTGATCAGTTGGAGCTTCTCAGTATATTTCAAAAATGGACTTGGGCTCAAGGTATCATCAGCTTAGAGTAAAGGAGGAAGATATTCCCAAGACAGCCTTTAGGACTCGATATTGGCACTTCGAGTTCTTGGTAATATCATTTAGATTGATGAACACCCCTATAGCTTTCATGGACTTGATGAATCAAACTTTCAGGCCTTATTTGAATCAGTTTATGATTGTGTTCATCAATGACATACTAATCTATTCTAAGACCTAGGAGGAGCATGAGTAGCACTTGAGATTATACTTCAGACTCTGTGGGAACATTGGCTATATGCTAAAAAGGAGAAGTACGAGTTTTGGTTGACTAAAATCAAGTTTTCGAGACATGTCGCCTCCGATCAAAGTATTTTAGTGGGTCTTTCTAAAATAGAAATAATGGTGCAATGGGAACTACTAAGGAACGTGGCTAAAATCCACAGTTTCCTAGGACTAGCAGGATACTACAGAAGGTTCGTACAAGACTTCTAGAACATAGTAACACCATTGACACGATTGACTATGAAAGATGTTCGATTTAAATGGAATGTTGAATATGTGTATGCTTTCCAAGAGTTGAAGTCCCGATTGACCACCATTATTGTGTTAATCATATCAAGTAGTTACGAGCCTTATGAAGTTTACACCGATGCGTTGAGACACGGACTTGGATTCATGTTGATGCAACATGGGCGGGTTATTACATATGGATCATGACAACTAAAGCCTCACGAGCAGAACTATCCTAGTCATGATTTGGAACTTGCAATAGTAACTCATGCATTGAAAATTTAGAGATGTTATTTATATGGAGAGATATTTCAGATTTTCTTAAATCATAAAAGTCTAAAGTATGCTTAGAAAGATCTGAATTTGAAGCATTGGAGATGGATGGAATTTATGAAAGACTATGACTTCACACTATAGTATCATCCGGGAAAAGCCAATTTAGTTGTAGATGCACTTAGTAGGAAATCTTCTAGAATCCTCAATTGTTTGGCATTTGAGGATTGAAAGAGAGATGTTGTGGTAAGTGAGTATAGGCTGTAGTATTATGAAGATTGCAATCAAGTTTTGGCATATAACATGGAATCTACCTAGGCCCTTATTCAAATGGTAAAACAGAATCAATGGCAGGATCAACATCTTTAGGAAATATGGACGTAGATATAGAACAAGGGACCATTGGATGAATGGAGGATACATGGAGATGGGTTTTTGTACTTTAGGAAACGTTTGGTGATACTTGTAATAGAAGAGGTGACAAAGGCTATAATGGATAAGGCACACAAGTCTTATTTGTTATTCATCCAAGAAGCACGAAGATGTATCGCAATTGAAAAAAAATAGTATTGGTGGAGAGGTATGAGAAAGGATGTTCTAGATTATGTCGCCAAGTGTATGACTAGTTTCTAGGTGAAAACCAAACACTAGAAACCCATAGGATAACTTCAATCGCTTCCTATTCTAGGGCTGAAGTGAGAGCACGTTATCATAAATTTCCTCACCAGTTTACCATGAGCAGCAGAAGCACGATGCAATTTGGATTGTTGTCAATAGGTTGACAAAATCAACATATTTCATACCCTTTAGATCGACATGCTCAAGAAGAGTCCTAAGAGAGTTGCATCTTGAGAATATAGTAAGATTGCATGGAGTTCCATTATCCATTAACTCTGATAGGGATACCCAGTTTAATGCTAAATATTGGAGAAGTTTCTAAGAAGCACTAGGCACAGAGTTGAATTTTAGGACTGCTTTTCATCCCTAAACCGATATACAGTATGAGTGAGTCATTCAGATTCTTGAGGATATGTTACACGCTTGTATTTTGGACTTTGGCATAATCTAGAAGAGGTACCAACATCTAGCTGAGTTTGCATACAATAATAGTCACCAAGTAAGTATGATATGACACTGTTCAAGGCACTTTATGGGAGACCATGTCAATCTTTGTTTTGTTGGTTACTATCGGAGGATAGGATCATCACCGAACCTAATGAGACTCATGAGAATAATGAGAAAATTGCTGTAATTTAGGATCGATTGAAAGCTACCCAAAGCCGACAAAAAAGTTATACTAACAACATATGCCAACCATTGGAATTTAAGGCAAATGATTTTGTTCTCTTAAAGGTTTCACCATGCAAAAGGATTATGCGTTTCGGTGTAAGTGGGAAACTTTCACCGAGGTATATTGGGCCATTTGAGACTACTCAGCATATTGGTGTAGTTGTTTATCGACTTGATCTTCCCCTGAGCTCTCTCAAGTTCACAATATGTTCCACGTGTCCATGCTTTGGAAATGCCCACTCGAACCAAGCAAAGTTGTTTCATTCTATGATGTACCGATACATAAAGACACAATTTAAGTGGAGGTGTCAAACGAGATCATTGATCGAAAGGTAACAAGTTTACGACATCATGACATACCACTAGTGAAGGTCTTGTGGCAGCACCATGGTGTGACAAGGCGACATGGGAATTGGAGTTAACTTAACCAATTTGTGACATTTTCTTAATTAAATTGCATGTTTAATAATTTTGTTGATTTATCTAAATATTAGCATTTGTTAAGTTTTAAAACAATTTTGGTATCTTACTTTTATTTTTATTCTCCAAAACTAGATCTTGTAAAAATAAATTGCAAAATTCCCAACAAATTCCAAACCCCCTCTTTTTAGACTAAATCATGTGAAGTTGCAGCCTTGGGAACTCAGAATTTTTCTTAACATCACCCTCCCACCTAACACCTCCTTGTTGAGCCTGAAACCACAATGAAAACTGCTTTTATTAAAACTATGTACCGAACATAGTTTCCTTTGAAACTATCATAAGTTTTTTGAGATAAATGCAAGGGATTCACATAGCTTCCCACTCTTCCTTTCTCTCCTCTTCATGTCACACACTCTCTCTAACTTTCTCTTTCTCTTCCATTATCTACTCCAAAGAACTCAAGAACAAAAAGCAGCAAAGCTTATTTCAGCCAAGCCCAAGCCAAGAACCACCATTTTTGGAGGCACAAAGCTAGAGCAAATCTTTCAATCCGAGGTTAGAAGTGTTTCTAATAAATTAACTTGCATTTTAAAAATTCTTCTACGATTTTCATGCTAAAATCTATGCTCATAGGTATGAAAATTTCTTCCATTTTAAGCATCTAGTCTTGAGGTATATTTTGACAAATTTTCTTTGCATGTAGCGATCCAAACATAGATAAGCTTTAACAATGTTGAATCTGAGCTTGTGGAACCTATTTCACTATGAATTCATGCTTTAACTTAGACTAAAACCAGATTAAAAACTAGGTTTATATTTTTGGTTCATTTTCAAAATATATGAAAAATGATAAAAATGTGTTGCATGTTCAGAAGTCTCATATAATGATTATAAATCATTTGAAAATGTTTAGATTACATTAGAACTTATTTAAAATGAGTTAAAAACGGATTGAAGCTTAGGTACTTGAAAAACAGAGCACATTGGTTATGATAGCGTGGTTGACTACGGTCTGTGTAACACGGTTGACCGAGCAACTACGGATACATAGCCAACCACAAAACACTATATGCGATCTAGTGTACAACACCAGGGGGCTATTCTTTGGTCACTGAAGCCCCACCTATTCCAAAATACATTTTTAAGTGTATTTCGGTTGATTTACAGATTAGAATTATTTTTAGCATGGTCTAGAATATGTTTAAATGTTAAGAAAATGAAAGAGACATTGAAATTATAAACGGCACACTAAGGAACCATGAGAAGTATACTAGTGGGTTATTATAATGATTGGATGCTGATACAATTAGTCTACACCTAAGATTATCTGTCGTTCCAAGGAGCAAACATACAGCAGAATGGGACCACGATGTTTGTACAATCATGCTAGATAATGAGGTAGGACTCTAGACCCACTCATTCGATAGCCTTCATTTCTAAAGAGTTTTGACCACACTATGTTTTTCTCAAAAATGTTTTGAAGGAATGAATTGTGATATTTATGCATTTCAATTCGATGATGGATATAAGCATAATGAATGTAAATATGATAACCTAGAAATATGAGACCCGAATAATGATATGATCACAATGACACTAACTACCGAATGGATTAGAGCCCCTATTCAAAATGATATGTGAATGCATGATCCACATGCAAACATCGAGTTGCGCAAAGAGCGACCTTAGGAGCAGTCCTGAAATCTAGTTAGGCCACTATGGTGGTGAATTAGTTGGCTTGCACATAATAAAAAATGATCCTTGATTTCAAATGATCACAGGACTTGAACAGTAAGTATGAAATTACTTCATAATAATTTATTGTCTTTTTTGCTTTAAAATTTGCATATTTCACTTTAAATTAATGATTTTAGAACTTAAGTCCTAATGAGCCTTTCATTCATGATTTTACTTTGTTTTCAAAATCCCCCCAATAGGTGGTTCGTAGTATATCACTAAATGAGATGCTGTTGGTTTAGTTTACCTACTTATTTTATTTAAAGGCATGTAATAATAAGGACATTATTTATTTTCTATTAGACTATGGTTTGTATCATTTTGCTTATGTCAGTACTGTATGTACACTATGTGCGGTTCGGTGCGGCCCAATCCGCTCTTCGTCGAATTTTATAATTTAATATATTTTCAGATGTTATTTTGTGAGATTACTTGCTAAGTTTTAATGGATGGTAATATTCTAAAAAGTTTGAAATTCACCACATTTTCATAAATTACCTAAAGTATATTTTCTTAATTTATTAATTAAATAATTGTCGAGTCTAGTTAAATCTCATTAATATGTTTAATTAAACCTGCACGTCACTACCTAGGTTTGGTTTCATGACATTTTAGTACTTGATGAATATACATTTGAGCGGCGGACTAGCAGAGGATGATTGTGCAACAGGAACAGAGTGCAGCATTGGTCTCACAGACGAAAGCTACGCAACAGAAGATGTTCTCGGTAGTGCACTGTTGGATCTTGAGATGAGAGATTCACAACGATGACAGCAAGAACTTGTGGTTGGCATCAAAGGAGGAGCACACATCAGAGAGGGAAGTGGCTGTGGTTGATGCCAAAAAGTGTGTGGCAGGGACAACGCTTCAGCTGTAGTCAGGGCTGAAGAAGAGGCACTTGCTAGGGTTGGTTGCGTAGATGGTCTATGTTGGAAAGAACTTGTGCGGTTGTCATCTCGTTTGAGAGAAGAGGAGTCGTGATGAAGTGATTTGAGTCAGCCTTGGCTTCTATGGTGGCTAAGGTTTCTAGGCCTAAGATTGTATCGTTGTTCTAATACCATTTTAAGATAGGTAAATGGGATTAATCACTGGTATATTTCTCATTCATATCGGTATACACAATAAATACAACCTACGACTAGCCAAGCCATTTAGAGCTAATGGAAATTAAAATACATTAATTATAAAGAAATACAATTAAAGAAAAGAATATTAAATGATACTATGTATTTACAGAGAGATGATAATTGTTTAATGAGTAAAAATAAATCCATTAAGATGAGCTCTTATAGTCGGAATCAAACAACTTCTTGCCGCTATTCCCTAGAAGCTCTATATGGCAGAGCTCATGTGGTTTCCTTGTTCAAGCATTCTAGCATATGGGACAACCAGCACTAATGTCTTTTACAAAGCAATATATTTAAATAGTAATGCAGTTGCTGTAAATATTTTAGCTATGTCCCAGGAGTTATGTGAAGTATGCTTTTGGGCCTCTTTCGTTTATGTTTAATTTAAATAATTATATTAATCAAGGATTTATGGACCAATACAATTACATTAATTACATTTAATTTACCACATACATTACCTTAATTGCATTTTATTATGGTTGCATGCATAGTTTAGTTTTAAAACCACGTCCCACTTTATCTAAAGATGAAAAATTAAAATCCTCCTGCCTTAAGTTGAAAAAAAAAATTGCACTTTATTTATCACATACATTACCGCAACAAACAACATTTACTTTCCATAATGCAAAATCTTAATCACAAGACACTATTTATTTATTTTTTAATGAAATGACCACAACAACACTTATCACTGCATTAAGTTTCTGTTGGTCACTTATTAAATTATTTCATCCAACACTGTTAGGTTACTATTCAATAGTAAATCCAACCGTGTTGTTGAGCCTCAGTCACTATCTTATTTAATGTTATATAAGAGTGATTACTAATCGTTTGGTTTTTTTTTTTTT
>LNSY01367741.1:0-16178 GCA_002024485.1 Artocarpus camansi
TCCATGACTAATAGTGACATATGGGGGCCATCTAGTGTAAAAAATGTCACGGGTTCATGATGGTTTGTATCATTCGTAGTTGATCGTACTAGACTCACGCGGGTATTTCTAATAAAAGAAAAATTCGAGGTCGGCCAACTTTTCAAAGATTTTCATTCCATGATTCAAACCCAATTCCAAACTCAAATTCAAATCTTAAAAAGGATAATGCTAGAGAGTACTTCTAGTCACTTCTTGGGGATTTTTGACAAAACAAGGTATAGTACGTCAAAGTCCTTGTGTGGATACCCTCTAACAAAATGGGATTGTTGAGAGGAAATATAGGCAATTATTGAAGTTGCTCGATCAATTATGTTGTCAAATATTCCTTAACATTTCTGGCGTATTTAATAAATCGGATGCCGTCTCGAATCCTACAATTCAAAACTCTATGTCAAATCCTTTTAGAAACTCATCCTCACTTTCATACTCTCGGCACTATTCCACCCATAGTTTTCGGTTGTACTGCCCTTGCCCATATACACCAACAAAATCGAGGGAAACTTGATCCTAGAGCATTGAAATGTATATTCCTTAAATACTCACCTCATCTAAAGGGATACAAGTGTTATTCACCTATCAGAAGGAAATTTTACAACTCCATGGATGTCACTTTCTTTGAAAGTAAACCTTACTATCCCAAAACGGCCATTCAGGGGGAGTATGATATATCCGAATATTAGTTTTGGGATTAGTAGACGAAAACCAAAATTATGGGTTTGAACAAAAATCACAACAGCCTTAGGTTTCTCCATTCTTTCAAAATTCCAAGTCTCATGACCCACCACTGGTTCTACCAGTTGCAGATTCAAAGTCCCAAGAGTCAACCTCCTTCATCTCAAGAATCTCAAGAGTCAAATGTTCCTCCATCTGAATATACAATCCTCCATCCTGATCCTACTTCAAATCAAGTAGATAAATCACAGCTAAAACCTAATGGTGAATTACTTGTTTATTCAAGGAGAAGAAACAATCAAGGGGGAATGAAGAAACAACCCACAGTTGAGCAAATCCATGAATTCGAACCAAGTCCAGGAACCAAGGCAAATGCACAAGGTAACACACATTTTGATCCTTCTCACAATGAGTCTTCTGATAGTAATTTACATTGGCCGATAGCACTTTGCAAGGGAGTAAGAAACTGTACAAAGCATCCCATCTATAACTTTCTGTCATATAAGAAGTTACCAACAGTTTTTTAGGCCTTTGTAGCAAATCTTGGCAAGGTACAAATTCCAACCAACATACAAGAGGCACTCGAATCACCCAAATGGAAGGCTATAGTTATGGAAGAGATCAATGCTCTTGAGAAGAACAATACGTGTGATGTTACTAATCTGCCTACTAGGAAGAAAACTGTTGGATGCAAATGGGTGTTTATAGTCAAATACAGAGAAGATGGAAGTATTGAGAGGTACAAAGCTAGATTGGTTGCTAAAGGTTTCACTCAATAAGGAATTGATTTTCAGGAAACTTTCGCTCTAGTAGCTAAACTCCATACTATCTGAGTCCTTTCTCTTGCTGTAGATCTAGACTGGATCCTCAACTAGCCTAATGTCAAAAATGCCTTCTTGAATGGGGACTTAGAGGAAGAAGTCTACATGGATATCCAACAAGGTTTGGAATACTCATAAGGTCTAAAACTAAGAAAATCCTTATATGGTCTGAAATAGTTTCCTAGAGCTTGGTTTGAGAGGTTCACAAATGTTGTGGAAAGGCTTGGATATACACAATGTCAGATTGATCACACACTATTTGTCAAGCACTCACAAACTGGGAATTAAGAGTCCCAACTGAAGAAGCTATGAAGATGTATTGTGACAATCAACTGGCAATCAAATTGCAAAGAATCCTATCCACCATGGTAGAACTTAAGACGTGGCGATTGATCGCCATTTTATCAAAGAATAGATTGAAGAAGGAATTGTGAAGCTACAATACACTCCTACCAGTCAATAAATGGCAGAGATTTTCAACAAAGCTCTACCCAGAGAGAATTTCAAAGATTATGTCACAAGTTTGGCATGATAAACATTTATAGCACAGCTTAAGCGGGAGTGTAGAATGAGTCAGGAATAATTTTCTAGGATCCTAGGAAATTTAGTTCCCTAATTTATGTAAATTAGTTTCTAGGAAAGATATGATAAGGTTTGATAGGTATCAATTAGCTGTAAATTAGTATTAGTTGTAAATTAGTAGAGCAGTATATTAGCAGGATTTAGTGTCCAATTTTAAAGAGGGGAATATGGTTTCACGTCTTCCTATATATTCTTGTTCATATTTTTTCAAGAACAGTAGAATAAAAGAATTCTCTCATTACTTTCCACAAATCTCTACTGCCATAAGACGGATTGTACATGGCTTTCTATAGTGTTACATAACTAATGGGAAAACAAATCCTAGTGGGATTCCATAATTGATTTTATACATAATTTAGCCAACCTAACATTACGTAACTAAGAGTCCAACTATGTAGCAAAGTAGTCAGTTTCTAACAACTACAATTAATGCCATTGTTTCACAATCCCTTAAATAGCCTTATTAGCTTTTACAAGTCCAACACCCCCCCTTAAGTTGGTGCAAAGATATCAATCATGCCCAACTTGCTTACAAGAAGCTCAAAATTAGGCCTAAACAACCCCTTGGTGAGAGTATCAACTATTTGTTGTGTCATAGGGACAAAAGGCATGCAAATAACGCCACAATGAATCATCTCTTTGATGAAGTGTTAGTTAATTTCCACGTGTTTCGTGCGGTCATGTTGCATTGGATTTTGTGCAATGTTGATAGCAGTTTTGTTGTTACAATACAGCTTCATCGGTGTGTTTATCGACGTTTTTAGCTCCTTGAGAATTCTTTCCACCCATAGCATCTCACAAACTCCGTTAGCCATAGCTATGTATTTTGCTTTAGCGTTGCTCCTTGCAATTACATTTTGTTTTTTGCGTCTCCATGTGACCAGGTTTCCTTAAACATAAGTACAATATCCTAACGTAAATCTCCTATCAACAACTGACCCTAGCCAATCTGCATCAATGTATGCCTCAATGCTCTATTGTGGAGTCTTCTGAAAAAGTAAACCTTTACCTGGAGTGCCTTTCAAATATTGAAAAATTCGATAAGTTGTTTCAAAGTGTTTCTCATAAGAAAAATGCATAAATTGGCTTACGAAACTTACAGCAAAAGCAATATCTGGCCGTGTATGAGATAAGTAGATCAATTTTCCTGTTAATTTTTTATATCGAGCTGTATTCACTGGATCACCTTCTTTGTCATCTCTAAGTTTCTGACTTGGGTCAATTGGAGTTTTATTGGCCTGTAGCCGCCCATCCCAATCTCCTTAAAAAGATCAAGAACATACTTTCATTGGGAGACAACAATTCCCTTCTTTGACCTTGCAACTTCCATACCAAGAACGTATCTCATAGGTCTTAAGTCTTTGATCTCACATGTTAAGAAGAGGGAAGTTTTCAACCGGTTTATCTCAAATACATCTTCGGTGAGAATTATATCATCCATATACACAACCAGTGCAGCTATTTTCCCATTCTGTAAATGTTTAATGAACATTGTATGATCAACTTGCCCTTGAGTGTACCCTTGACTTTTAACGAATTGAGTAAATTTCTCAAACCAAGCTCTCGACTACTGATTCAATCTATATAAAGATTTCTTCAATCTACACACCTTTGTACCAAACTTTTCATCAAATCCTAGAGGCGCATTCATGTACACTTCTTCCTCTAAGTCTTCATTGAGAAATGCTTTCTTAACATCCAATTACTGTAGATGCCAATCATGGTTAGCAGCAAGTGACAAGAGAACTCTTACGGTATTCAGTTTTACAATTGGAGCGAAGGTTTCTAGGTAGTCAATGCCGTGAGTTTGAGTGAATCTCTTGGCAAGCAATCGCGCTTTGTATTGTTCTAGGGAACCATCAGAGATATACTTGACAGTAAATACCCATTTGCACCCTATAGTTGTCTTTTCTCTTGGCAAGTTTACTAACTCTCATGTGTTGTTCTTCTTAAGAGCCATTGTCTCCTCTAAAATAGCCTTCGTCTACTTGGCGACTTTCGGAGCATCTTACACACTATTAGGAATCTCCATACAAGACAATTGTGAGGTAAAAGCACGAACGAGAGGTGAAAGGTTTTTGTAAGACACATAATGGGATAAGGGATGTTGGGTATAGGATTGCACACCCTTTTAGTGTGTGATGGAAAGGTTGGAATTATTTGACTCAGAATTGGTAGTTGGCTTAGTTATCGGACTAGGAGACTTAGAATTTGAAGATGAAGTAGGTTGAACATTTTGTGGAGACTTGGTAAGAACATTACTTGGGGGAATCACGAATTCTAGGCGGTGTAAGGGATTAGAAGGTCTATTCTTTTGAGTTGCCTTCCATCTCGAATAGACAATGTCAAATGGTTTTGACTCTGTAGCTCTTTTGTTAAATCGTGGAGTCATAATCATCATGAGATGGCACAATAGGAGAACCTGCATTCTTAGTGTCTAAAACACCCGGTCTACTTCCATCCGGTATAAAGACATTTGAATTTTCAGGTAGAATGGTCGGGTTTTCAAGTAGAATGGTCAAGGTGGGAGGAGAATTATTTTGAGTATCATTGGTTTGAGAAATCATCGTCGGCGTAAAAAAATCATCGTCAGTGTGACATTAAATCTTCAGTTTGGTTTCGCCCTAAAGATGAGGCGTGAAATATTAGTGTAATTCAAAAAACATAACATCCATGGTAACAAACATTTTTTTGGAAATAGGATCAAAGCACTTATACCCCTTTTGATTAGGGCGCATAGCTAACAAACACACATTTTGTGGCTCAAGGCTCAAGTTTTCCATAATTATGATTGTGAATGTGAATGAATGCGGTACAACCAAGTATCTTTAAGGGTAAAGAAGAAGATACCCTATTTGTTGGGTAAAGTTTATAAAACACATCAAGAGGTGTTTCAAATTTCAAAACTCTAGTAGGCATCCAATTTATAAGATATGTAGCAGCAAGAACCGCTTCCCCCCAAAGATATTTAGGTACCTTATTTGCAAAAAGTAAAGCCCGAGTTACTTCTAATAGGTGTTTGTTTTTTCTTTCAGCCAAACCATTCTATTGTGGACCGTAAATGCAAGAACTTTAGTGAAAAATTCCTTCTCCAAGGAAAAAATGAACGCTTTTTGAAATACTTGTGACCATTAGCACTTGGTAAAATTGGAATGGGTTTTTGAAATTGTGTTTGTACCATGATGTAAAAGTTTTTAAAAATTTCGTCCACTTCAGATTATTTTTTTTCATCAAATAAACCCAACTTAATCTTGTGTGATCATTGATAAAAATTACAAACCACTTTTTACTGGAAAATGTAGATGTTCGACATGGACCCCAGATATCACTACGGATCATAGTAAACGGTGTAGTTGGTTTGTAAGGTTGAGGGAAGAAAGATGCACGATGATATCTAGCAAACTGACATACTTTACATTGAAAAGAAGATGGATTCTTATTCTGAAATAGATTTGGAAATAAGTGTTTTAAATATTGAAAATTAGGATGGCTTAGCCTATAATGCCACAACATAATATCACTATCATTGAGAGCAAAAGCAAAATTTAAACAAGTACTTTGACATCATCCATTCGAGTCACAGATCCATCTTCAAAGCAGTAGAGTCCATCCTCTTCCCAACACTACCAATCATCCTCCCCGTGGTCAAATTTTGAAACTCACAATAAGATGAATAAAAATTAGCTTGACACTGCTTATAAGAAGTGTTTTGATTGATGGACAACAAATTACAAGACAAATTGGGGATGTGAAGAACATCATGAAGAATTACAAGAGAGTAAGTTTGACTATTCCTTTCCCGGCAATGACCGAGAGTGTACCGTCGGCAATCTTGACTTTTTTATTGCCTACACAGGGACTATAAGATGAGAACAACTTAGAGCAACCAGTCATATGATCAGTTGCACTTAAATCAATGATCCACGAACTAGTAGAAGTAGGAATGATACTCAAACATGCAATGGCTAGAGAATTACCTTTTTGAGACACTAAACAAGATAGGGTTAAAGAAAATTCTGGAGATTGGAATAATTTATTCAGGCGTTCTACTTGGTGAAAAGGACTACCTCCGAGTTGGTAGAAGACTTCTGAGGATTTTCAATTGTGACTTGGTATGCTCGATCATTGCGTTTGGACTTTGTCTTCAAGTTTGTTGGTTTACCATGCAGTTTCCAACAAGTCTCTTTCGTATGGTATGATTTTCTACAATGTTCGCACCATGGCTTCTTACGACCATCATTTTTAGAGTCGATACCTTGGATACAAAGGCCAAGCCTTAAAGTTTCCAGGTTGGTAACGGTTTCTTTGTTGTGTGGCATCGTTTTCCTCTTTGCTTCTTCACGTCTCACTTCATAAAACACCTCCCGAAGAGGAGGCTGGGGTTTCCTCCCAAGAATGTTGCCTTGGACTTCATCCAAACTTCGATTAAGGCCAGCTAAAAACATGTAGACCCTGTTGTTTTCCTCTCTCTTCTTGTGACGAGTGTAGTCATTTGAATTCTACCAAACATCGTTCTAGCACTGATCAAGCTCTTGCCATAATGTCACCAATTCATTGTAATAAGTGGTGACATCACGGTCACTTTGCTTGGATTGCCAAAGTCGGGTTTTTAACTCAAATATTTGAAAAGGATTTTCAAGATACGAGTAAAGTTCGCGGCACACGTTTTGAGCAATAGGAAGAAATAGATGTGGCTTCTTAATGGCTGGCTCCATTAAATTGATGACCAAGCAATAACAAGGGAGTTCTTGGACTGTCATTTTTTTCAAGTGAGGATCTCTTGTAGCAGGTTTAGTTGTCTTGCTAGTCAAATGTCCGATTCTACCCCTGCCATGGATAGCCAACTTCATAGATTGAGCCCACTCAAGGTAATTCTACCTATTGAGCTTCATAGCTATGATTTGTAGGGTAGAATTCTACAAATAAAAATATGCAGAAACAGGGATGGAAGAAGCTGCAGAGGTAGGGTGGCTGATTTTGGAAAAATCTGAGATGGTGGGGTTGTGTTTTGCCCCAGTCATAGCTGCCTTATAGCATATTGTGAAGGAAAAAGAAAAAACATGGTGGCTTCGATACCATGTAGTTTTCTGAGAGAGAAATAATCTCTACTCTCATTGGAAGAATTGTACATGGCTTTATATAGTGTTACATAGGTAATGGGAAAACAAATCCTAGTGGGATTTCATAATTGACTCTATATTTAATTTAGACAGCCTAACATTAGGCAACTAAAAGTCCAACTATGCAGCAAAGTAGTAAATTTCCAACAACTACAATTAATGCACATGTTTCACAATCTCTAGAATAGCCTTATTAGCTCCTACAAATCCAACAGAATGTAATCAGGTTGATGTTGGCTCAGACAAGAAATCATCACATTTTGAAGCAGCTTACCTCAAAGTTTCACTTGAACTGCAATAGTGGTTATCTGTTGCTTGATTGTTGTGGAAGTTCTTTCCCTAAGAAATTCTAGATAAGCTATTTTATATGTGTCTCTGTTTTGCATGGCAAAAAGTAAATTTTCGTGAGAAAAACTGTCAAATTATTTAACCAGGAACTATAGTTTCCATCTCTCTTTGCTTTCATTAGAGTTGCAATCGATGTTTTTAATCAGGTCAATAAGTAGCTTGTTTTATGTAATTGCAGTATCTAACAGGCTGGTTTTCGCATGCGCTGTACGATAACTTGAAACATCGAGTTACAATAAGGTTCCTGTCCACTTATCCTAAACCTGGTGCAGAACACTTGCTTAAAGAAGCTACTGAAAACTTTGAAAAGTCAAAAAGGAGGCTTAGTAAAGACTATGTAATGCTTCATGAGGAGGAGCACCAAGAAGTGGGCCCAGGTCAGAAAACTACTACATTCCTTTGGTTTAATAGGTTCCAGTTGTTAATATTCAAGAGTTCCAAAATTTTAATGCATAATTGAGTTTTCTTTTGTGAGGAACTAACATATAGCACCTATCAGTTCAGATTTTGTATCTAATACTACTTCCCCAGCAAACTTTTTCTTGTAAAGCATAGATATATGGAGCAGCAGTCAATAGGGAATGATGGATTTTGTTTCTTGTTTCACTGCCTCCAAATTATGGCTATTGCACATTCCGAATTTCACTTTAGCAAGCTACAAGTTATGAACTTTTTGGGGCCGTTGTGGTTATAGTCCCTCGTGTAATTTTTTTTTCCACTTTCAATACTCAGTAGTTCTGTGTTGTGGAAAAAAAGTAGTTCGATTATCGTGTGAAAATCACTGTATACCTATCGAAAGCTAATTCTAAGCGATACTATACTTACCGAGTACAATTTAGAAGTCATAGGTAATGAAGATGTTCAGGAACGCAACAATGATGAAGATGAGGAGGACGAGGAAGAAAATGATGAAGAGGTATTTGATTCATTTAACTTCAACTGGTGGTTACTGTCTCAGGCACCATCTGTTTTGCCTTAAGCTATTGTCTTTCGTTTGCACTATTTATTCCTTCCTCCTACTGTCGTTTATATTACCTTGTTGTTTTAGGTTGACGAACTCTCTCTGCAATCGCATTCATGTATCCTTTTATTTTAATCAGATTATACTAACAAGTAACAAGTCCGAGAGGGTAATGTAATTTTTGAACCTGTTTTTTCTGTTCTGTGCGATTATACAGCAAATTATGTATTGGGCTACATTTGAACTGAAATGTTTTAAAGAATCAAAGTCATCACTAGTTTTCCTATAACGTTGGTTAGATATAAATATGGAAAGCATCTCAAGAACTCATTTGCAGGAGCTTTTTGGTAGTTTTCCGTCGACTGAGGCAGGAGGTAATAAGATAGAGAATGCAGATACCAGTGATGAAGAATATCAAATATATGAGCAAGATAGCGACGGCAACTTATCCGATGAATATGAGTACTAAGTTGTGTTTCTATCGGTGCAGTCGTAGTTTAAACCGAGTCTTGTTGCTTAGACAACTCATAGCTAATTCTGGTAGGAGTAGGTGTGGGAGTTTTGATTTGATAGCCTCTCAATCTCATGCCTGTGGGAAATTGGGGGGGCACATATGAACCTTCCTGAATGGCTTTTGTGCGTTCCGAATTGTGTTATTTATTCAATTTCTTTGTTTATAAATAATAAGATGCTACTATATAAATGGCGATTCATTAGGGTGTTTCTAATGTCATGTAATAGTGATTAAATTCGATTCTACTGGCAACTAATTGTTTTTTTACCAGACACTAATCGCTATATGAGAATGAGCAAATCATGTGATAATATGCATTACGCAACGCAAAGGAAATAATGTCATTGGTTGAAAATCACCACGGATGATACATGATATAAATCGGCATGTTCATCTTCTACATTCTAATTGCCCTGTGATTGGATCAAAGAGAGTACACATCACAAACTCAGACCCTCCAGCAACTACGACGTTGGCGCTACATGGAAATCACGAATATAGACACTAATTTTTAAGAATTAAAGAGAGGGTGAAAAAGCGACAAGCCGCCCGCTTCTAAGTTCTAAACATGAAGATGACCTTTTCCTTTTTCCTTTTTTTCCCCTGAAAATTACTATATATTTTGTGCTTGGAAAAATCTGCATGTCCATTTCTAACTTCAACAACCCAGAGACAACAGAGTAGGACTTGGGGAGCAATTGGCCTCCTTCCTCGCCATTTAAGAGGATCTACAAAAGTCGATCGAATCCAATCCAATTTGTCCTAATTCCTTGTAAATTTACAGACAAAAATAAGCCCTTCTTCTAAAACTGTATGCACAGAAAGAATTATTGCATTAATCAAGGTAGAAAAGAGTCACAATCTTTCGGAGATTCTTAGCCTCTTGACAAGTTTCCATGAGCAATTTACTATCGTGAAAGGCAAAGCAAATCACTTGCTGTACATGTGAAATGATGTCCATATTGCATAGTCTGCAGTCTCACCAAGGAACAATCGATTAAAACCAATCTGCCTTTCAAGAAGAAGCTGAAATATTCAACTAGAAAATACACAGGCAGCCGGATCATTAATCGTCAACAACTACTGGTTTTGAAGAATACATCTCTTTCACGTCCAACTATAAAATTAGTACATAATTCTGGTTTAAAAATAATAGGCAGCCAGACTTCTCTTTCTTTTTTTTTTTTCAATAAGGAAATAGTTTGCCGAGGACACTATTTTATGGTTTTAAGGTATGTTTGGCACACCATATTATATTGTATTATATTGTATTATATTATATACACGAAATGCAATGCAAAGCAATACAATACGGTATGCCAAATAAACCCTTACTTATATATATATATATATATTATTTAAATATATGATCCGAATAGTAACTAAAAGCTAGAAACCTTTTCTTCTCTGTTTTTACTGCTTAAGCTTAAAGTAAAATCAACTCCAAAGGTGGACCAAGACTTGCTCTGCTAAAAGGCAGGTAAGGCAACATGAGTGGCTAGTTAACTTAAATTTTTAGAAAATCACAAGAATTCAGACAATATAAGAAGGTAAGGAAAACCTGCTGGCTTCAATCAAGGGTAGATGATCATTATGCGGCTTCTCTATCACATTCTTCACCTGCCAATTCCATAAAATGATTAGTGATTGCTGTTGCCGCTTTTTTAAGTGATGAAATTTAATTTCATGCCTTATTAGTTGGAACTTACGCCCAGTATACAATAAATAACAAATTCTGCTGGCCTTGAACTATAAATGCTTGGTATTTTTTCACTGCTTCATTTGTAACTTCACTTAGCTAAAGCATTATCTTAGCCAGTCAAGCAGGACTATATTAAGAATTTAAGAATCTGAGAAAACTTATTGCCTGGTTTCTATCTCTGTCAATCATCTTTTGATCATTACACACAGAGTCACATATATTTTATCAGTTGTCCCACAAAAAACGTTCATAGAGTCAACATAGGTTTTAAAAGAAACAATGAAATCATAGAAATTCAGTATTGGTATCTTTCAGTGCGCAAAAATTATCAGGAAAGTTGCAGACAAATCATGATGAGTTCAACCATCAAAGAGGAAAGGAGTAAACCAAAAAGGGTAACTTTCATAATAATCCTTACTTTGGACAGCAATTCCTGGCTCTCAGGCGGTTGTTTTTTCAAGCTCTGAGGCAAGATAACAGTAAGAAGCTCTGGTTTTTCTGCTCTTAAAGCACCCCTGATAACAGCTGCATTAGTGCCAGATGCTCCTGATGTATATATGTGGTTTTTCTGCAAATAATAGTGTTATGCAGCAGTATTAGCAACATTAAAGAAATTGGCAACGCCATGCATATGATATTGACAAGTAACAATGTTACCAAGCACCTAAATTAAAGATGCCACATAACATTCATTACAAGAAGTTGCGAGCTCTTACAGTGATAACCATTGCATAGCTTAGAATCTCAATAAGTTCTTGATGCATGAATCCCATATTGCGCGTCCCAAAAAAGCCAATAGCTCTTGGTCCTTGCTGCTGAATGGCTAATAATTCCTGCCAAATAAAAAAGTTCTCTTGATTCTAATGTTGATTCATTTTCCTCAAAAAAGAAACAAGAACATACATATCTAAAGAATAAGCACAAAAGGCAAAAGTGCTGATTTGCAATACAGCTTTTTGTTAATTGCTTCTTATAAAAGTGTTGAGTGCTCATACTGCAAAAGAAAGGATCTACAATTTAATAATAGAAACAGGTTACAGGGAAGACTATATCATTAACCACCCTAAAAGGTAAGTAGCTCTGGAGAAATCATTAACAAGTGCATGGATTGATGATGACACACCTGTAGATAATCCACATCGGGGGCGGGTTTAAACTCTGGCACCAAAACTGCCCCCGATCCTTCAACAAGTGATTGAGCTTGGGTTGGGATTTGGCTGCCCACCTCTTCATCAGAACCAAACATATGGGCATCATTCTTCTCCACAAATGTCCTACTATCGACATCTCTATCTCTTCTCTTGTGTCCGCAAAACCACTATACCAGTAAAGAAAAACAGAGCCCCTGGTAGTAAATCATCAGTGATAACCATCTGCCCACAAAAAGTGGTTATCATACAAGTTCAATCGGCGACTATAAGTAAACAATGTGGGGAAGTTTCACATCTTGAGAAATGAAAACTAAAGTTGAAAAATACTCGATCAAAGTAACAGAAGAAGGGAAAAGATCACTTTTTCCTCTCCTATTATACTACTGTTAACTGATGCCAGCACCAAATAAATTAGAGGACTGTTCTGTTGAAACAAGAACTAAAACCCCATAAAATCAATGTCTGTAACAAATTCCTAAACTTGACAAGTAATGCAACTAAAAGTTTCGACCTTTGCTTTGGTTCTCAGGTTCAATAGGAAGTCTTAAATTGTTTTGCACTTATTTTTCCTCTGAGAACAACAGAGTGAAGAAAAGAAAGTGAAAATTTAAAAGTGAAGATAAGATAGCTTTTTCCTTAGAAAGCATTGCAATTTGTCTGGTAAAACATTTCTAAGCCCTAAATATATAGGAAATTTGGAGAAAAAAAATCTGATAAAGTTTCATATATATATATTTTTAGGTGAATCTGAATAATTTTATTTGAAAGAGAGAAAAAGAGAAGCACGCATGGTTATTGTAGCATCATCAAGCAACACCATTAACAAGAAAAGAAGAAGACGAAGAAGAAGATAAAGAAGTGAAGTTGACATCTCCATGTTCTTAAAATAAGTTTACACCATTAAAAAAAAGAGCATATATATTTCATGGTTTTCTTTTCTATTCCAGTAAGTTTTGAATCCGAAACCAAGACCCAACTCGAACTCAATAAACAGAAGTCATTTCATGACATTCTTGTAAGTTTTTACTTTTAGAGAGAGACACAGAGAGAGAGATACCGACCGTCCGTCGGGAGAGATGAGGCGAGTTGGTTGAGGAGAAGACGACGAAATTAGGGCAAAGAGGAAGGGAGGATTTGAAGGAGTTTGTGGATGCAAAAGCTGTAATGGCGGTGGCCGAGGCGGAGCTGGCGGTGGCGGCGGCGCCGTAGGTGGTGGTGAGAGGCAGAAAAAGGCTCACTGTCGTCATTCTTTCGTTTCGTCTCGTCCCTCTCCCTGCCGAGGTGTTTTTTTTTCCTTTCCTTTTTCTTGTCTTTCTTTTTGGTTTTGGACTGCCTTTTTTCCCTTTTTTTTTTTTTGGTCAATTACATGTGCACATTATTTTATTTTAGGGATTTTTCTTTTTGGAGAAAAAAAAAAAAGGGCATACGTACACACTTTTGTGGTTGTCATAGCATTGAACACACAAAATAGAATTTCCATTTTCCAAAAGATCTCCTTTTCATTCGCCTTTTTTAAGTTTTCTTTTGCTTTTATATATGTCTATTTATTTGTAAAAAACTAACTAATCATAACTTTACGGTAATTTCCGTTCTTAAACCCAAAAAGGTATTCATCTTTTAAAGAATGAGCATTGTTACGAGTGTTACAACAAAAATAAATAAACAAATTATTAAACTCCCTGTGCACAACATTGAATACCAAGTTGTGACATTAACCACGCAAACAAAAAGTTGCGAGGATGGTACATAGATATTTCTTTATTTATGTCCTTGCAAGATTTGAGTTTTTCGTGATTAATATCCATACACAGGAGATTTGGAGAAGCAAACTAGCAAGGAAGAGGAAGAAGAAGAATAAAAGTCAACCTAAATTTTAAATATTTGGGGCTTAGAATTTCTCATATGAAGACCACACAATAACCCAGGCAAAAGGACCACCATTTCATTTCTTTAGAAATGTATGCCAATTGAAGACTCCCAAAAGACCAATTCTCATCTCCGACGACATTCCATCCTATGAAATTTTATACTGTTTTGTGTGAATGTGAATGCTTCTTCAACATTGTCATTATACCAAAATAAGGCATATATCCTTACAGCAATGAGATGATGTATGCATCAGCTTCAAAGCTATGCCAAGAAACAAAGAGAACAACAAAGACAGTCACAAAAACACTACCAGCTAGTATTCATATGTCCCATCTCTTTTTCACCCGGAACATCAATGCTGACGATTTTATGTCGTCTTGCGGCACTTGGAGCATAAATTGAATTTTCATCTTCAAGGGAGCTGCCTTTGCTTTACCACTTTCCTCTCCAACCTGAAACCCAGTGGCTCACTTTTAGTTTTATGCTGCTCAGTCTTCAGTGTCACTGAGTTCCCTTTCCCAGGAAAGAAATACCAAGAAAGTACAGTTCAAAGAATGCCTTCTGCAGCTATTCACTATGATATCAACCAAAAAAAAAAAAAGAGGCATTTGATTCTATAGCAGGTCCACTATGATGACACAACATTTATTGCCTCACAATCTGTTGGATGATACTTTCATAGAATACTTGATGCACAGCAAAGTTTTTTAAGCAGTCTATGTCTCTCATGAACATTACCATCATGTTACGAGATTTAACAGGCATTTGATGAGCTGCATATCTTTTTGACTTTGTCTACGCAAGTCACTGTCTACATCTTTTAGGAAAATTGCAATAAAACGGAAGCATTTCATATTGTCTGTGACCATCAACAGCAGGTGTTTCGTCTGGTACGACCACATACACTTCACAACTTGTAGCAAACAAGACATGGAAATGCAACACAAACACACAAATACCAGAAGTTTCACAAGATCATGCAAGAATTTGGAATCATAAAAAGGAGATCAGGTCTAATTTTATGGCACAACAACTATATCAGCAGAAGCAGATGGAAGAAGAAATATCAACAAAGTTTAGAAAATATAATAATGACTTACCCAAAGTGACGCCCAGCCAAGGCGGACCTCTGAATCATAACCGGCTTTAAACTTGAGGTCCTTTCCATATGTGTGCTTGTAAACAGCACTCCAGTTGTTGGCATCAAAGTTGTGCCAGTAGCTGGACATGAACGCGTTGAAATAAATCGTAAAGAGTAAAGGGTAAAAAATTTTATACGAAAATCAAATGGATAATTGAGAAACGAAGGACTAGTGAAGGTAAATGGAAATCATGCTCAAATGGCATACGAGAACAGCTTTATCTAATCACTCAAAGAGCAGACATAAAAGTAAAGCAAAGCAAAGCATACTTGAAACAACATTTCTCTAACAAACACAAGAAAGAGAGAGAGAGATATAGAAACCTCAATTTGTCAGAAGGACCAAATCGACGTTTGAATGCGAATGATAAGGCATTTGAAGGCAAAGAAATGGCTGGGATAAATGACAGTTGTTGATCCTGCAAGTGCAATTAGTATTGGAATGAGGAAATGAAAACACTCGATGATGAATTACAAAGTGGAAACCTTAAAGGAGCATCTGAGCTTCAAATCGTCATCGGCATATTGAGCGGTACAGACACCCCTGAAAACATTGGCTTTGACGATTCCATTAATAGACAAAGCCCTCTTCACCTCCTCGTCTTCTGTCGCTTCCAACGACAGTTCACCAACAGGGAATTTCAAGGTTGCTTTAGGCTGCAACAAATGAAATTTGAGGGTTTTCATTCACGATTTTGTTAACCAAACGAACTGATCAAAAGGAGAGAAAAAAAGACAGACTGACTAACCAAACCAACGTAAGGAACAGGGGAGGAAAGCTCAAGGGCATAATTAGTGTCGGCGTCGGAGTGGGAGTGGGAGAGGTTGGCAAGCATGGAGATTTGGGCTTCCTGGGACTTGAGATCGTGAAGGGCGCTGAGACTGAGACCGGGAGCAACATCGAAGGAGGCTTTGAGGAGAGTGTTTTGCTCTTCCACATCGTAATGGAGAGAGAGATGCTTGGAAATGAAGGAGAGCTGGGGTTGAGACACTTGTCCCTTGTGGTCGTTTTGGAAACACACCTTCAATTTCGCCACTTTATCGAAGAGCTTGCAGGAGAGCTTGTGGAAGAAGATGGAGCTCTCGCTGTCGAACTCTGAAGTCACACGGATCGACGGTCTCTCTGGGAATGACCACAAAGAAAACCACGCCGGCACCGGAGGTGGACGCGGAGACGGAGACGGAGACGGAGCTTCAATGGCTGCCACTACTACTGAGCCTGAGCCTGAGTCCGCCATTTTCCCGATTTGTTGAC
>LNSY01367800.1:0-11374 GCA_002024485.1 Artocarpus camansi
ATTCCTCACATAATTCACTATATATTTAACAACAATCCATTCCAACATCCTTGTTGAGAGTGAGCTTGGCGCCACTACTGGAGAGCCAATCTCTAGGTGGTCAGTCCAATAACTCGGCAAGGATACAAGGAGCCAACGATTGATCCTGATAATGCTAAATCTCATGTTTAAGGTGCTCCTCAGGGCCCTCTGGGCCGTAGCATGCTAGGCTGCCTCCTCAGACTCGCTATGAGCTCGGGTCGGACTGCCGCCACGCTAAAGTAGCCTACCACATACCATTATTGCTCCACAAATGGCATACAACTCATCGCTGGATGGGAGATGATCCATCGACGAAGGGACGTGACACTTGTCACTGGCAACCTGACAGGCCTTGATGTGACACTCAGGTTGTGGGCAAAACCCACCTAACACCTAGTCCAAGTGGTAGCCTATAAATAGGGAGCATTTATTGCCTTCAAGAAAGTAAGCTGCTTCCTACCTAACTTGTTCCAGTTCCTGACCTCTACTGAGCAAACCCTACCTAGAGCATCAAAGAGCCCTTTGTCTTATTTGTTGACCACCCTCTGCCTCCGAGGCACCCCTCCTCTTGTTGTAGGTAGATCGGATCAAGTAGAGAGAGATAGTGGGGAGCAGAGCACCATGCGCCATCGCACATGGTGTTGGTTCGACACCGGAACACAGTAAGCATCAACATTTTGGTGCTAGAAGGAGGGCCACTTGCACCTTTCAATTAGAACACCAAGCACAGCCACCCCATAGCTCAAGATGGTAACTTGAGGGAATGCCCAAAATGATGCTGCCCGACAAGAGGGGTCGAGAGACCAACAAAACCGGCCTAAAAACACCAACAGACCAAGGGGCCACCCACGAGCTATGGCGTCCCAATCAGGTGGTTAAAGGAGTGCGGCGTGAGCCAAGCATGCACTAAACCCAATCGCATAGGAACCGATTCAGGAACTTACTAATGCTGTACGGATACTCACCCAACAGCTCACATAGGCACAACACCAAGATATACTCAGCCTTCTTCCCCCAGCCCTAGTGGACTAGGTTAGAGGTCGAGCAAGATGGGAGATCGACCCAATTGACGAAGCAGACTTCGGACGCACTTGAGGCTCCATGCACACCACCTTGGCCAACAACAGGCTTGTTCAAAAATGCCAAATTGGTCTACAAATGGCGTGGGTACCATCACCCCATGGTTCTCCAGCCTTTGTTTTTGATAGGCTCGAGCATCGGGGGAAGCCATAGGATCGGCAACCTAAGGCTGGCTACCAGGCTGAAGGTGGAGTACCCTATAGGGTCGAACTACCTAAGGACACAAATAGTTGTCAGCTCCGAGACCTACAGCATCAAATCAATGAAATTCGTAATACCTGATTTGGTCTGGACGACGCGGGAGCCCTAGATCCTCCATTCCCAGAAATGATAATGCGAGCCCCTATACCACCCAAGTTCAAGGTCTCAAAAATTAAGGCGTATGATGGGACCACGAACACCGACAAGCATGTCGAGTCATTCCGAGGACATATGCTTCTCTAGAACGCTAGCGACGCAACTATGTGCAAAGCCTTTTCACTAACCCTTACTGGCCTGGCTCGACAATGGTTCAAACGCCTTGAGCTAGTGTTAATATCTTCTTTTCAATAGCTCACTGACGCTTTCTCAATGGCATTTTTGACAACCAAGACCAAGAGATAAGAAATTAAATACTTGTACGCTGTCAAGCAAAGGGACGGTAGTGTTTGAGACTACATAAACAGGTTTACTCAAGTAGTCCTCGAGGTTAAGTACGCCGAAGACGAGACCCTCAAGCACATTTTCATAGGGGGCTTCTGAGACAAGAAGCTTACCTAGTCCCTAGCATTTAAACAACCGAACGTGTTTTCACAAAAGCTTGGCTATGCCCAACGACATGCTGACGTAGCAAAATACAAAAGAGCCATGACACGCTCAACGACATGAAGAAAAATAAGAAACAGAAGCCGTTAGAGCGAGAGATCATCAAGCAAAACAAGAAGCCAAGAAAAGGACAAGGCCGAGAAGCCGAAAACTCCAACCAAGAAGTTCTAGAGCTACACCCCCTAGTAGCGACAATTGACGAGGTATACGTCCAGGTGAGCAGAAAAAATTTGTTAGTGCCACCGCCTAAGCTCAAAGGCAGCATTGTGAAGCAGGATCAAGTGAAATATTGTGAGTTCCACAACGTGGAACACAATACTCTAGAGTGTATACAACTAAAGGACCAAATCGAGAGACTGGTCAAAGGAGGACATCTAAGGGAGTTTATTAAACGGGTTATAACCTCGGGCTCCAATGCTGGCAGAAACCAATCGCCAAGCCAAGACGATCAAGATCACCAATGTAGCGACGGTGGGAACGCCCTAGAAGCCCTGAACATTGTTCACACGATCTTTGACAAGCCTGTTACTGGGGACATCTTGAGTAGTCAATGAACTTACGTCCAAAAAGCTCGACTGGTAGAACACGATGAGTTCATCAACATGTCTAACCATGTAAACAAAATTTGCCACCAGTAGGACTCTCCCATTACATTCACTGAAGAAGAGGCTGATAAACTGATCCACCCATACAAGGATGCCCTCCTCTACGAGCTACATGTTGCCAATAACATTGTGTGATGGGTTCTCATCGACAATGGTAACTCGGTCGACATGTTATTTAAGCAGGCTTATGACAAGATGATGATCAGTAATGCTATGGTTGTCCCAATCCAGACCCCACTATATGGCTTCACCGACAAATGCGTCCGAGCAGTTGGGAAGGTTGCATTACTAGTAACCTTTAGGGAGGGTGCTGCTTAGGTCACTTTGATCGTCGACTTTCTGGTTGTTGATAAACCCTTCCCAATACAATATTATCCTTGGCCGACCGACCCTGAACGCGCTGAAGGCCATTGTCTCCACATACCACTTGGTGATGAAATTCCCCACGGAGCATAGGATTGGAGTCATCAGGTCATCCCAAAAGGATTCTTGAGCTTGCAATGAGAACGCCATCTGCACAACAAGTAAGCAACTAAACGTCTCGGCTATCTGCATGGCTGATAAGGTAGAGCTTCCTATGGTCTTGAATGCTAGTTGACCTCGACCCCTAACTTCCCAAGGAAGAGGTGAGAGCGACTCCTGTCGAGGACTTAGTACCGTTCAACTTGGACCCAGAACATCCTGAGCGCACAAACCAACTCAGATCACAGCTGCAAGCTGAGATCCGGGCAGACCTAGAGAAGCTACTTGTCGAGTATTGAGACGTATTCGCATGGTCACATGAGGACATGCCTGGCATAAACCTAAGCTTGATCTGTCATCATCTCAATGTACAGCCTGGCCACAAGCCTGTAATACAAAGTGAAGGGCCTTCAACCCAAAGAGATATGTCGTGATAAACGAGGAAGTCTACAAACTCCTCAAGGCCAGGTTTATCTGAGAAGTTAAGTATCCAAAGTGGTTAGCTAATGTAGTGCTTATTAAGAAGAACAGTGGAAATCGACGACTCTACATAGATTATACCAACCTAAATAAAGCGTGCTTGAAAGATTACTTCCCATTGCCCCGAATAGATCAGCTCATGGACGCAACAGCTGGACATGAGCTGCTGAGCTTTATGGATGCCTACTCCAGGTATAATCAAATCAAGATGGCCAAGGAAGACTAGATGAAAATGACTTTCATCACAGACCAAGGACTTTACTGCTTTGTAGTAATGCCCTTCGGTCTAAAAAACATCGGGGCAACCTACCAATGGCTCGTCAATAAGATATTTGCTAGGTTGATTAGCAAAACAATGGAGGTCTATGTCGATGATATGCTGGTCAAATCTATCCGAGTAAGGGACCATATGGCAAACCTCCGGGCAAGCTTCGATATTCTCTAAGAATATGGGATGAAACTTAACCCGATAAAATGTGCGTTTGAAGTAAGCTTGGAAAAGTTCCTCGGATTCCTGGTTAACGGACGAGGTATTGAGGTTAACCCTGCAAAGGCCTAGGTAGTTATTGATATGCACTCACCTCGGACCGTGAAGGAAGTGCAAAAACTAACTGGCATGGTCGTGGCTCTGTCTAGATTCGTCTCCCGGGCTACCGACAAGTGCTATTCTTTTTTCAAGGCACTTAAGGGGAGGTTTAAGTGGAGCAAGGAGTGTGAGGAAGCATTCTAGAACCTTAAAAAGTACCTAGCCGTAGTTCCACTCCTATCCAAACCTTTGCTTGGGGAAACGTTAACCACATACCTAGCCATTTTCGAGAAGGCCGTAAACTTGGTTTTAGTCCAAGAAGAAGAGGGAGCTCAACTACCAGTCTACTATACCACCCATGTGTTCCAAGGTGCTGAGGAGAGGTAACCCCCACTTGAGAAGTTGGCTTTCGCACTGGTCACATCTACTCAGAAGTTGCGGCCCAACTACCAGGGGTAGACAACAAAAGTGCCAACCAAGTTCCCACTCTGACAAGTTTTGCAGAGCCCGAAGATATCAGGTCGAATGGCCAAATGGTTGGTGGAACTCAACCAATACAACGTTCAATTCATGTCAAGAACAACAATCAAAGCTCAGGCTCTGGCTGATTTTATTACTGAATTTATGGGTGTCGAGCAAGGTACTCCTTTGACCAAGAAAGTGCCTATAGTTGAAAATGATATTCCTAATTGCAGCGATCCCTAGCCCACGATAGAGCAAGGATGGAAACTCTTCATGGACGGATCATCTTGCTTAGTATCTAGACTACTGTTGATAAGCCTGGATGGGTATAAAATGCCGTATGCCCTTAGGTTCGACTTCAAAGCTTTAAATAACAAAGCAGAATATGAGGCTCTCTTGGCAGGACTTTGATTGCGAAAGAGCTAGGCATAGATCGCATTGTTATCCACAGTGACTCAATGCTGGTCGCTCAGCAGGTCGCTAAAGTTTTCTAGGCTCGGATGGAGTCAATGGTCTCCTACTTAAAAGAAGTTAAGCTGTTGCTCGGACAATTCAAATGCTATGAGTTCAAGCAAATTCCTAGGTCTGAGAACTCTAAAGCCGACACCCTTGCTGGGCTAGTGTCAGGTTTGGGTGTTGATGACTTGACTCAATCCTTATTAAGAGGCTACCCGAGCCAAGTATAACCAGACAAATGTCATGTATAGTCGAACAAAATGGAGTTGTGTGGATGGAACAGATCATCTGATGCCTGACCACAGCCGAATTGCCTGATGACAAAGAAAAAGCACGTCGGATCCACAACAACTTGGCCCGATATTCGATGATCGATGGAAAGTTGTACAGACATAGCTATATAACCCCATGCCTTAGATGTGTAGGGCTAGACAAGGCTTAATATTTGATGAAGGAGATCCATGAAGGCATCTACAAAAGCCATTCTGGGGGGCGATCTTTGGCCCAAAAATGCCTTCGACTACTATTGGCCGACCATGGTGCAAGATTACAAGGAATATGCCCAAAAATGTGTCAAGTGCCAACAATTTGAGAGGTTGGCCTCACACCATGCCAAGTCCTTCACCTTGGTAACTTTGGTGTGGCCCTTTGTGAAGTGGGCCATTGACTTGATCGGACCGCTCCCCTCGGCTCGGTCTCAATTTAGATATTGCATTGTGACCATAGATTACCTAACCAAATGGGTTGAGGTGGAGCCATGCACTAACAAGACCGAGGTGAAATGTACCAGTTTTATATGGAAGAACATTATTTATCTGTTTGGGATTTCGTACACTATTATAACCGACAACATCAAACAATTTGAAGTGGCAAGTCTACTCTACCTCTACAAGCAGCTTTGTATCAAGAAAGTTTTTCTTCCCTAAGCTATCCCTAAAGTAACGGACAAGTTGAGGTAGTAAACAAGACAATCAAGGACAACTTGAAAAAGAAGCCCAAAGGCCTTAAGGGAGCGTGGATTGATGAACTCCCAAAAGTGCTCTGGGCCTACTGAACAACAACCCGAACTGCTACTGTAAAGACACTGTTCTAGCTGGTATATAGAGCAAAAGCCGTTATTCCTGTTGAAGTCAAATTACCAAGCCATAGAATTGAGCAGTTTGAGGAAACCCAAAATGCCAAGGTTATGATGTCTAAACTTGACCCAGTTGAACAAAAAAGAAACCAGGCTATCATTCACAATGCTACTCAGAAGCAAGTCATTGCTTGGTATTATAACAAACAAGTCCGACCAAGGAGCTTTAAAGTTGGAGACTTGGTACTGAAGAAAGTCACAATTCCCCAACCTAGGGTGGGATCGTTCGGGCCAAAATGGGGCAAACCTTATAGAATCGTAGGCATTGTGTAGCCAGGGACATAGAGACTGTCCAACAAAGACGGCAATTTGCTCGATCACCCATGGAATGCCGAACTACTAAAAAGATTCTTTTGTTAAACCTAGCCAGAAATGTTTTTGACCTCTAGATATGTTCTTTTGTAACAAAACCTATTGAATAGGACTGGAATGTAAATACAATACATCAATGAAATGTAAATTCCTACACGATTCTACTAAGCAATGTGTTTAAGGAATAACAAATCCCAAACAAGATCATTTAACTCTGGCTTAGGGGACCAGTCACAATTCCCAAAGAGGGAGAACCGTCCCATCCATCAACTATGCTTGGGGGCTGATCAGGAATTAACTAAACTCATCTGCTGCCATGTAGACTGCCCATAAAAGTCGTCCTAGCAGGACAATATCCCAACCACAATTAAACTTGTACAAGTTTCCAACAACTTAAACAAGTCTAGGGGGCAACAGGGCAAGGGTTATCACATGTTGTTGTGCTCTGCCCAACCAAGAAACTGGCAGTCTAGTCGGATCACCACAACATGCTCGGATTAACTCGGGAGATAGTCAGGATCACAAGTCAGTAGAAATGAGGTTGAAAAATAATTTGAGAACAAGTGTTGGAAAGCTCTTTCCAAAAGCACCTAACTTGATCCAAATTTACTAATCAACCCTAAGTCAACGTGCCTACACTCTTGAGGAACTTCTCACCTAATGAACACATTTTCATTATTTGAGAGCAATTGCACTTGGAAGAGAAAATTTCAAAATCCAAGGAGCAACATCTTTGAAAAGAAAATTTCATTAATATGTAAAGTTGTGGGGAGGTACAACTAACTAGGCGCCTCTTGAGCCTGGATACAAAAACAAACAAACAAAAGGATGAGGTGATTAAGCCTGGGCCCTATCCCTGGTATCGTCCTCATTGCCACCATCACCCTGCCTTTCGCCAGCCTGGTCCTCGCCACCATTGCCAATGCCCTGCTTGTCCCTATCATCATCATTGCTGTCCACATCGACAAACTTGGATGCTTGCTGTGCCGCCCCTGCCTAGGTTCGACTATTAGTGTCGACCAATTAAGGCCTGCTGCCTCAAGATGTTGCCTGATCAGGTACTCTAGCAGGTCTATCATGCCAAGGTAATAGAGGTCGGCGTACTCTGGGGACTCCTTGAATGCCTCCACAGTTTGTGCGAGCCAGCCAGGGAGCTCTTCCAAAAAATGGCGGTTCTCTGCTTAAGAAACTTCAAGCTGACCCTTGACCAGCTTTACAGACCTCCTCGCCTCTTTGGCCTTGTCCCTCACTTTGCTCGCCTCCTCCTCATCTCAAGAGAGTGAAGCCTTGACTTGATTAAGCTCAATGTTCTTGTCACCAAGCACCTTCTCAGTCTCCCAAAGCTTGAGGAAGGTCTTCTTGTGCCTTTCTTTCTTGAGGTGGGTAGCCTTCAGCCCCGTTGGCATAAGTCATGTGAGCATAGGCACTCACCAAGCAAAACAGAATAGTTAGCGAGTAGTAAGAGGCGACTGTAAGAAATGATAAGATGTGATGTTTACTAGGGCGATTTATTGGAAGGTTGCCTCAAACTACACCTGGAAATCCTCTCCCCGGAGGTTCACCAAGAAGTCCTCCTGAGGAACGGCGTCCCTAAGGTGCTTGAGGATGTGTTTCCTATAGTCGACATGCCTTCTTGGGGCAGGTGGCTCGGTCGTGTTAGCCTCAAGGGTGGCACTTGAAGAGGCCCTAGTCCTCGTCGATCGAGGCGGTTGTTCTTGGATTGTTGTGGGCTACTGCTCGGGGCGCGGTGGGCGCTTTGGCCTAGGAATCCACTTACGCTTCTTCCCAATCACCACAGCCTTTCCCTTCTTTGCATAGAGGCACTCCATCAGGGTACGCCTTTCCTCCAAGGTGTTGGGTGCTCACCTGGAAGACATTTCTACATGAACAAAATGATAAGAAGCCAGGGCTAGGTCGACAAGTGCCAAAAGCAAGACAATAAAACTTGGGACCAACCTCCGATCTAGAGTGGACGCGACAAGTAAAAGAGCCTGATCATGTCCTCGAGGTCCTTGTTTGTAACTGGTGGCCTCACATCAAAGGAGCCACCCAAGGAGCTCTCGTCATCGGACGATGGTGGCTCCCTCGTCGACCAACTGGATCTGGAAGTGCTCGGCCCAGGATGTCAGTGACCTACTTGATAGAGCGAGCAGGCTGAAGGTTACGTAGAGGATTTATTCTATTGGTTCCCCTGAACAACCCATAGAGGGAGAGGATCTCCTTGTTGACCAAAAAGCTCTATTGCCTCCACGGCTTTGATTTTTTGAAGAGGTCCTCTACCGCCCTAATGACGTCACTTGGGGCCCATGGCCGCTTGCTCCAGACGTGCCCTTGCTTGAAGGCCTTCGGGGCACACTGATCTTTAAGGATGGCTTTACCTACCCGAGCAAAATTATTGCCCCCGACGTAGAACCACTCATATTTTCAAAGCATGTCCGAGTCAGGGTTACCCAGGATGAAGTCCTTCCTAAAGTCGGTGAAGTAATACCAGCCAAACTGCTGGGGAAGCTTCTTCATTTTGAACGTCTGTTTAAATGCCTCCTATTGCATCTCGACAGGCCGGTAGTACCTCCACAAAATGTACATCTCAATCAGCAACCTATAGCTATTCAGGTTTAACTAAGTCAGGCACACATTGAGGTCGTTGAGTGTCTAGTGGAGAAAGGGATGAAAGCGTAGGCATAGCCTGGCGCAAAAGAACTCTGCATACTGCGTGATAAACCCCTCTAGTAGAGTTAAAGGGGAGTCATTCTCCTCAGGTGCGATGAGGACGATGTCGTTGGGAATGTCAAACTCGGCATAGAGGTCCTCTAGCTAAGATTCTATCATCACTCTAGTGTAAGCCGCTGCCGAAGTCTACCCTGGCTAGCTGATCTTGTAGGCTCTCACCCTTCAGACACGGGTGGCCCGAACACGCTCATCCCCTAGAGGGCTCTCGTTTGGTTCTACCTCCTCTGCTTGCTGCTCCTTGTTGGAGATCTCAACAATAACTCTACCTAAAACTGGGGCAGAAGCGCCATAATGCCTCCTGGATGTGCTTAGAAGGTCAGGCGCACCGCCCAGTTCAGCCCTTTCTTAGGCAGTAACTCAAGAAGAGCTAGCGGTTACTACTTCGATGTATGGGTCCTCACCCCTACACGGCCTCTCTGGATATTTTTTGCCCAACAAGTTGAGGAACTCTTGCTCGGGGATAGTCTGGTAGTCGAACCTCAATATTTAGGCAAGCTGGCCAGCGCCATCCTGTCTACGCGGTAGACGCTCGATGTCAACCTCCCCCAAAGGCGATAGGGTCTCGAAACTGCTTTCTGACTAGGAAATCTTAACGTTCTGAGAATCTGACAAATCACTCATTTTTGACCTCCTCGGGAATTACCTATTCAGGTAAAGAGTGCTCAGGATCGAAAAGCTCTTGAGTTAAAAGGAATAGCTCAGTGGTCAAAATTTAGGAGCAAAGTTTCACCTGAATTGCATGTACAAGAGACAGAGAGGGGAGTCCTATTTATAGCCGTTTTAGGCGGGAAATCTGAGCATAGAAGTCGAAGAGGCGTGATCATTATGCCTAACAAGTGATGTAGTTGATTATAGAGCGACACATGTCCCTATGGCCCTTTGTCTTCCACTGTCTCGGGACGTCCCTTGGTGTTTCTTCTTGACCCAACCTCACCCGTTCGGCATAGTCCACCTGGCCAGACACCGACCAAGTGAACTAGGGGGCTACTGTTAAAGGTGAGCTCGGCGCCACTACCAAAAAGCCAATCTCCAAGTGGTTGGCCCAACAGCTCAGCAAGGATACAGGGAGTTGATGACCGATCCCAATAACTCTAAATCCCATGTCCGAGGTACTCCTTAGGGCCCTTTGGGCTGCAGCATGCTAGGCTACCTCCTCAGACTCGCTACTAGCTCGGGTCAGACTGCTACCATGCTAAAGCAGCCTGCCACATACCATTATTGCTCCACAAACGGCACAAAACTCACCGCTGGATGGGACATGATCCATCGACAAAGTGACATGACACTTGTCAATAGCAACCTGACAGGCCCTAATGTGACACTCAAGTTATGGGCAAAACCCACCTAACACCCAGTCCAAGTGGTAGCCTATAAATAGGGCACATTTATTGCCTTTAGGCAAGTAAGCTACTTCCCACCTAACTTGTTCTTATTTCTGACCGCTGCCAAGCAAACCCTGCCTTGAGCATCAGAGAGCCCTTTGTCTTGTTTACTGACCACCCTCTGCCTTCGAGGCACCCCTCCTCTTGTTGTAGGTAGATCTGATCAAGTGTAGGCGAACAGCGACGAGCAAAGCACCGTGCACCACTGCACGTGGTGTTCGTTCGGCACTGGAATACAGAAAGCATCAATAATCCTGTAAAAGATAATATTAGATTGTGTCAAAAAATAGAACTTGTCATGTAGGGAAACATGGAGATTTTTGGTCAGAGGACTAAGATAATACTATTGTAATGAGAATAACTTATGACAATTATCCATGTAGTATTCTTATAACGGATTGACCCAATACATCATTTCTCAAATATGTATCTATGAGTTGACTTAGTATCTCATACACATGATTAGTAAAACATAATCATCAGTCTATTGAAAATATAGTACGTAGTATAATTCTTAAAAATTTTGCATCAGAGTATTTTCTAAAACACAAGTTTGACATACTATATGTATACATTAACAAGATCTTACAAACCTTTGAATGGCGAAGAACTCCCATAATATGTGAAGATAAGTAACATTCTAAAAGACCCTCAACCAACTGCTCTTCTTTGCTATTCTCTATCCACGATCGGAGTGAGTGTTAGCTTACACGTACAACTCTTCCTCAATGTGACTCTCCTTCCAACCAATTGAAAGAACCCAACGCTAGAGTTTATGATTTGTGAACAAGAGCTCACAGGTAGTTTTATAATCTCACCAGTAGAGTTTCACTCTTAATCTCTCAATTGATCAAAATAACTTATAAGACTCACATCGTATTTATAGAGGTTGGCTCTAAGGCCATTCCTTATCAGATAA
>LNSY01367999.1:0-12941 GCA_002024485.1 Artocarpus camansi
AATCTTCCGTGGAGAACCCCCTCCTCACTCTTCCTTTTGTTGTCTTTCATCAAATCTTAAGACAACAACCCGTATTCAAAGGGATGTAGATTTACAGTTTTTTTTATCTTATTATTTCTTTATTTTACTTTTAGTTCACTGCTCCCTCTCTCTTTCTTCTTCTTTTCCTTCTTCTTCATCTGCTTCTTCTTTACTTCACACAGCAGCCACCAAACTAAGAGGAACCAAAAATCCAACCAAGCCAAACTCAAACAATTTTTCACCAAAAATCACAAAACAACCTCCTAATAACTCATAGAACTAGAGAACAAGTGGATTTTAGTGATCAAACAACGTTTTAAAGCTTGGATTCAAGGTAAATTTTCAAAACTCAAACCTTGATTGAAATTTGTGTTTTGAGTATGAAAATTGTTAGAAACTAGTTTTTTATTATTTTGGATATTTATATATCATTTTTTTAGGGTTCATAATTTTTAGGTTTAGAAATATGTTAGAAACTTAGTTTTTTTTATTATTAAAAATGGATGAAGAACACATTAAGGTTACTCTCTGGAAATTTTCTAGGTTCAAAATGATGACACAAAAATCTAAACAAAAAAATTGTTATCGTTTTTCAAAAATGATGTCATTGTTTTTTCTTAAAAAAAAACGACATTTGTTTTGTGCCAAGAGAGAACAACTATTGGTTTATTATTGTTTTGAAAATAGTAAGTACTTAACGATTTTGTTTTAAAATTTTAAAATTTTGTACTTTCAAGATTTTTTATTTTAATATCAAACTTTTTATTTGTATAATTTTAAAATACTTTTAAAATATGAATAATTTTCTTTATAATCAATTCTAACATATTTTGTACCCAAAATAAAATTTACTTTCATTTATATTCTAATAAAAATTTGTGATAAAATTATTGTATTAATTGAGCATATTAATCACAAGGCACACTAATAAAATAAATTAACATAATTAAAAAAATAAATATTTAAATTAAATTTATAATTTATTATACATTTTATGGTTAAAGACATACTCAAAGCATACGTGGTGTGAATGGATTAAGAGTTGTCTGTGCATTTATTTACCAAAGAGGTAGGATTTCTTATCCTTTCTTTGATAGCCATGATTTAAATTATTTTGGCCATGAAAATAAATGTTCCAAGAAAATGTTTTTAAATACCATTGCTTTATGGAGATGGATTACATAGTAGATTGATTTGAGAAAAGCCTACATATGTAAAAATTCATAATTTGACCTTAAAAAAAAAAGATGCCAAACAAAATTTAGACTCAAAATAATAAATTATGAGTATTGATTGTTTGAAAACACTGTTAAAAAGTAGAAGCAACTTTGGACAGTAGACGTGTGAAAGGATAGTCTTAGAGAATGGCTTATAAATATAACCCTAGCCAAGGCACTCCAAATGTGGGTGAATAAAAAGCAAGAGATATATGATATGTTGATAAATGCAATATATTAAAAGAATTTCGAAAAGAGATAGATGATAAATCGACATCTAGAGTTTTCTTGTAGATTTGAATTTTAATTATTTAAAATTCAAGCTTGATAAAATAAATCCTATTAAGCCTTTCGCTCATTTTCTATTGTCTTAAATTTTCCTCCTCTAGGTTGTGCATGATCAAATAAGATAGAAATTTAAATTGGGAGTTCTTAGGTGATAATAGCTAGCCATTGATACATATGATATAAATTGAGTAAGGTTTTATATTTTGTATATGTTGTATGTTAATTGTATTGTACGAATTGTCCTTGTTGATGCTTACCGTGTTTCAACGTGTTCACCTTTGCCTAATCTGATCGACCTACAACAAGAGAAAGGATACCTCGGAGGCAAGGAATGGTTAGAAAACAAGAAAAGGGCTCTTCGATACTTAAGGTAGGGTTTGCTCGGTTGAGGTTGGGAACTAGCATTAGTTAGGTGGGAAGCAGTCTACTTTCTTGAAGGCAATAAATGCGCCCTATTTATAGGCTACCACTTGGACCAAGTGTTAGGTAGGTTTTACCCACAACCCGAGTGTCACATCATAGCCTATCAGGTTGCCAGTGACAAGTGTCGCGTCCCTCTGTTGGTGGATTACTTCCCATCTAGCAGTGAGTTGTGTGCCATCTATAGAGCAATGACAGTGTATGACAGGCTGCTTTAGCATGACAGCAATTCGACCCAAGCTGGTAGTGGGTCCGAGGAGGTAGCCTAATGCGATGTGGCCTAGAGGGTCCCTAGAAGCACCTCGGACATGGAATTTAGCACTACCAAAGGTCAGGAGCTAGCTCCATATAGCTTTGTTGAGCTGTTGGGCTGATTACCTAGAGATTGGCTCTCCGACGGTGGCGTCGAGCTCACCCTCAACAATTGCACCCCAGTTCACCTAATCGATGTCCGGTCGGGTGGACTATGCCGAATGGGTGAGTTCGTTTCAAGAAGAAACACCAAGAGGCGTCCCAAGACAGGGAGACGAAGGTGGTCGTAGGGATCGTTAGGGACACGTGTCGCTCTGCAATCGACTAAGCTGCCTATCAGGCATAATGATCACTCCTCTTCGTCTACTGTGCTAAGATTTTTCCCCTAAAACGGCTATAAATAGGTCTCCCCTTTTCATCTTTTGTACATGATATCAAGGCGATATTTTGCTCCCAAAATTTGACTGCTGAGCTGTTCTTTGTAACCTGAGAGCTTTTTCGTTCCCGAACGCTCTTAGCCAAATAGGTAATTCTTGAAACAAATCAAGAAAAAGAGTGATTTGTCAGATTCCTAAAATATAGACATTTCCTGGTCGAAAAGTAGTTCCGAGACTCTATCGCCTTTGGGAGAGGTTAACATAGAGCGCACGCCATGCAGATGAGATAGCGTTGGCCGGCTTACCCAAATATTGAGGCTCAACTACCAGACCATTCTCGAGCAAGAGTTCCTCAACTTGTTGGACAAAAAAAGACCGAAGAGGCCGTGCAGGGGCAAGGACCCATACATCGGAGCAGCAACTACCAACTCCTCTCGAGTTACTACCCAAGAGAGAGCCAAACTAGGTGATGTATCAGACATTCCGAGCACATCCGGGTGGCATTTTGGAGCTTCTACCCTAGTTGTGAGCAGAGTTACCATCGAGATTTCTGACGAAGATCAGTAGGCCGAGGAGGCAAGGCCAGTCGAAAGCTCCCTAGAGGAAGAAAGGGTTCGAGCCACCCGTGTCCGTGGGTTGATGGTCTACAAAATCAACCGACTGGGGCAAACTTTGGCTACGGCTTACTCTAGCGCAATGATAGAATCTTGGCTAGTGGATCTCCGTGTCGAGGTTGATATTCCTAATGACGTCATCCTCATCGCACCTAAGGAGAATGACTTCCCTTTGACTCCGCTTGAGAGGTTTGTCACGCTGTACACATAGTTTTTCTACGCTGGGCTGTGCTCACTGTTTCACCCCTTTCTTCACCGGGCACTGAATGACCTTAACATGTGCCCGGCTCAGTTAAACCCAAACAGCTACAAGTTGCTGATCAGTACAAGTTGCTGATCAGGATGTACATCTTGTGGAGGTACTATCAGCCTATCGAGATGCCGTGGGAGGCATTTAAACAAGTATTCAAAATGAAGAAGCTTCCCCTACAATCTGGCTAGTATTATTTCACTAGCTTTATAAAGGACTTCATCCTAGGCAACCCCAACTTGGACAAACTCTAGAAATACGAGTGGTTCTATATTGGGGGCAATTATTTAGCTTGCTCGGACTGCTGAGCAGGTCACTATTGCAAGGCCAGGTGTCGTTGACATCCCAAGGCTGAGCACTTCTCGATCTGGTTGGCCGATGAGGGAGCCACCATCATTCAATTCTAAGAGCTCCTTGGGTGGCTCCTTCGATGTGGGGCCACTGGTCGCAGACGAGGACGTCAAGGATGTGATCAGGCTCCTTTACTCATCGCATCCACTCTAGATAAGAGGTTGGTCCCTAGTTATACTGTCTTGCTTTTGGCATTTGCCGACCTTGCCCTGACTTGTGATTTTGTCGATGCAGAAATATCTTCCAGGCTTGTAGCCAACACTTTGGAGGAAAGTCGTGCCTTGATAGAGCGCCTCTAAGCAAAGAAGGGCAAGGCTATGGTGATCAAGAAAAAGCAAAAGTAGACTCCCCGGCCCGAGGGCCCACTATGCCCCAAGCAACAACCTACCACAGTCTAAGAACAACTGCCGGCAACGGCGGCCAGGGCCTCTTCGAGTGCCACCCTTGAGGCCAACATGATGAACCCACTTGCCACGAGAAGACATGCCGAGTACAAGAAGCACATCCTCGAGCACCTCGAGGATGCCGTTTCTTAAGAGGATTTCTTGGTGAACCTTCGGGGAGAGAACTTCAGGCACTATCTGAGGCAACCTTCCAGTCAATCGCCTTAGTAAACGTCTCACCTCATAACCCCTCCAAGTCACTCTTTCTTGCTTGCTAATTGTTCTATTCTACCAGGCAAGTGCTTACGCCTACATGAACTCACCACGGGACTGAAGGAAGCCCACCTTGAGAAGGAGAGGCACAAGAAGAGCTTCCTTAGACTTCGAGAGGCCGAGAAGTGGCTCAATGACAAGAACATTGAGCTTAATCAAATCAAGGCTTCGTTTTCCCGAGCTGAGGAGGAGGCGAAGAAAGCAAAGGAGGAGGCCGAGGTGGCAAGGAGGGAGACTGAGGAGGCAAGGAGGTCCGCGGAGCTGGTTTAGGGTCAGCTCAGAGCTTTTTAGGCGGAGAACCGTCGTTTTTTGGAAGAGCACCTTGACCGACTCGCGCAAGCCGTAGAGGTGTTCAAGAAGTCCCTAGAGTATGCCGACCTCTACTTCACCGGCATAACGGACCTAAATGAGTGCCTGATCAGGCAGCATCCCAAGGCTGCGAGCTTTAATTGATTGACGCTAATAGTCGAACTCGAGCATGGGGCAGCGTAGGACTCTAAGGTTGTCGAAGTGGATGGTGACGATGATGATGGGGATGAACAGGGCACCGGCGATAGTAGAGACCAAATTGGCGAAGGATAGGGTGACGGTGGTGACGAGGACAATGTCGAGGACGAGGCCTATGCTTAATCATCTCGTTCTTTTCATTTTGTTTTTGCTGTTTGTTTTGTATCCATGCTCGGGAGGTATCCGATTAGTTGTACCTCCCCACCGCTTTATATGTTAATGAAATTTTCTTTCCCAAGTGCAATTGTTTTCGGGTAACGAAAATGTGTTCATTAGGTGAGGAGTTCCTCGGGAGTGTAAGCACTTCGACTTAAGGTTGGTAATCCAAGTTAGGTGCTTTTCAGAAAGAACTTCTCAAAACTTGTTCTTAGATTCTTTTCCAACCCTATTTTTGTCGATTTGTGATCCTAATGATCACCCGAGTAATTTGAGCACATCGTAGTAATCCGATCAGATCACCCATTTCTCAGTTGGACAGAGCGCAACGACATGTGATAATCTTTGCCCTGTCACCCCCTAGGCTTGTTTAAGTTGAAAACTTACACAAGTCTAATGGTGGTTGGGAAATTATCCTACTAGGACGACTTTACGAGTAGCTTGCACGAAGGCAGACAAAACCGACTGCTTTTGGATCAGCCCCTAGTCTAAGTGGGACGGTCCTTCGTCTTTAGGAGTTGTAACCAGTCCCCCGAGCTAGAGTCAGAGTAACCTTGTTCGGTGCTTGTTATTCCCTAAACACATATTGCTCAATGAAATCGTGTAAGAGTTTACGTTTTATTGATGCATCGTATTTACATTCTAGTCCTATTTAATAGGTCTAGTTACAAAAGAACATAGCCAGAGGTCAAAAACATTTCTGGCTAGGTTTAATAAAAGAATCTTTTTAGTAGCTTGGCATTCCAAGGGCGTCCGAGAAAATTGCCGTCAAGGTCGGACAGTCTATACATTCCTATCCGCACAATGCCAATGATTCTGCAAGGGTTTTCCCATTTTGGTCTAAATGCCCCCATGCTAGGTTGGGGAACTGTGACTATTTTCAATGCTAAATCTTCGACTTTAAAACTTCTTGCTCGAACTCGTCTATTATAATACCAAGCAATGACTTGGTTTCGAGTAGCATTGCGAATGACAGCCCAGTTCCTTTTTTCCTCGAGTAGGTCAAGCTCGGACATCATAACCTCGTCATTTCGAGTTTCCTCAAATTGCTCAATTCTGTAGCTCAAAAGTCTGATTTTGGCCAGGATAACAGCTTTTGCCTTATATACAAGCGAGAACGGCGTCGCTCCAATAACGGTCTGGGCAGTTGTTAGGTAAGCCTAGAGCACTTTTGAGAGTTCGTCAATCCATGCTCCCTTAAGGCCTTTGAGTTTCTTCATCAAGTTGTCATTGATTGTCTTGTTTACAGCCTCAAGTTGCCCATTACTCTGGGTATAGTCCGAGGAAGAAAAAACTTTTCTGATATCGAGCTGCTCGTAAAGGCAGAGCAGACTTGCCGCCTCGAATTGTTTGGTGTTGTCGGTTACAATGGTGTGCGGAATTCGAAACCGACAAATAATATTTTTCCAAATGAACCTTCTACATTTTGCCTCGGTCATACTAGTGCACGACTCTACCTCGACCTATTTGGTCAGGTAATCTATGGTCACAATGTAGTACATGAACTAAGACTGGGCCGGTGGAAGGGGTCCGATTAAGTCGATGGCCCACTTGGCAAATGGCCACGCCGAAGTTACCGAGGTGAGGGGATCGATGTGGTGCACGGGTAACCTTGTAAACTGTTAAGACTTGACGCATTTTCTTGTATATTCCTTGCAATCTAGCTTCATGGTTGGCTAATAATAGCCTTGTCGAAAGCATTTTTGGGCCAAAGACCGCCTGCCTGAATGGTTTCCACAAATGCCTTCATGGGTCTCCTTCATCAAGTATTTTGCCTCATCCGGCCCTACACATCTGAGGCATGGGGTCGTATAGCCGTGTCGGTACAACTTTCCAACAATCATCGAATACAAGGCTGAGTTATTGTGTATCCGACGTGTTTCTTCTTTGTCATCAGGCAATTCGGTTGTGGTCAGGTATCAGATGATCGACTCCATCCATGCAACATTGTTCTGTTCGGCTATGCTTGACACCTCCTTGGCTGCACTAGGCTCAGGCGGCCTCTCAATAAGGATCGAAGTTAAATCTCCACCATCGAGCTTGGAAGCCAGTCGAGCAAGCGCGTCGGCTTCTAAGTTCTTAGACTTGGGGATCTGCTTGAATTCATATGATTTGAATTGCCCAAGCAGCAGCTTAACTTTTTTCAAATATGAGGCCATTGACTTTGTCTGAGCCTAGAATACTCTGGCGACTTGTTGGACGACCAGCATCAAGCCACTGTAGACTGTAATGCGATCTATGCCGAGTTCTTTCGCAAACTAAAGTTCAACAAGGAGAGCTTCGTATTCCACTTCATTATTTGAAGCCTTAAAGTCGAATCTGAGCGCGTATGGTATCTTATGCCCGTCCAGGCTTATCAACAATAGTTTGGCTCCTGATCCATCTAGGCAAGATGATCCATCTACAAAGAGCTTTGACTCTTACTCCAGTGCAGGTTGGGGATCGTTGCAGCTAGGGGCACCACTTTCAACTATGGCTGCTTTCTTGGCCAGGGGCGTGCCTTATTCGGCATCCGTAAATTCAACAATAAAATCCGCCATGGCCTGAGCCTTGATTGTTGTCCTTGGCGCAAAATGAATGTCATATTGGCCTAGTTCTACTGACCATTTAGCCATTCGACCTGATATCTCTAGGCTTTGCAAAACTTGCCGGAGCGAGAATTTGGTCGGCACTCTTACGATATGCACTTAGTAGTAGGGCCGCAACTTTTGAGCAAAAGTGACTAGTGCAAAGGCTAGTATCTCAAGTGGGGGGTATCTTTCCTTGGCACCTTGAAATGTATGGCTGGTGTAATAAACCGGCAGTTGAGCTCCCTCTTCCTCTCGGACCAAGACCGAGCTTACTGCCTTCTTGGAAACAGCTAGGTAGGTAGCCAACGTTTCCCCTAGCAAAGGTTTGGATAGGAGCAGGGGTGTGGTTAGATACCTTTTGAGGTTCTAGAATGCTTCTTCGCATTCCCTGCTCCATTTAAACCTCCCCTTGAGTGCCTTGAAAAAAGTATAGCACTTGTCGGTAGCCCAGGAACGAACCTAGATAGAGCTGCCACCATGCCGGTCAGTTTTTGCACTTCCTTCACTGTCCTAGGCGAGTGCATGTCAATAACTACTTAGGCCCTAGTAGGGTTGACTCGATACCTTGACGGTTAACCAAGAATCTGAGGAATTTGCCCAAGTTCACTCTGAACGCACACTTTGCCCGATTAAATTTCATCCCATATTCTCGGAGTATGTCGAAGCTTGCCCAAAGATCTGACATGTGATCACCTACTTGGACAGATTTGACCAGTATATTATCGACGTAAACCTCTATTGTTTTGCCAATCAGGCTGGCAAACATTTTATTGACGAGCCGTTAGTAGGTCACCCCGTCGTTTTTTTAGACCAAAGGGCATTATTTCATAGTAGTTAAGCCCTTGGTCGATGAGAAAAGTCATTTTCACTTGGTCTTCCTCGGCCATTTTGACTTGATTATACCTAGAGTAGGCATCCATGAAGTTGAATAGCTCGTGCCCAGCCGTTGCGTCGACTAGCTAATCTATCTAGGGCAGTGGGAAGCAATCCTTCGAGTACGCCTTGTTCAGGTCAGTATAATCTATGTAGACATGCCATTTCCCACTAGCCTTCTTGACAAACACCACGTTAGCTAACCACTCTGGATATTTAATTTCTCGGATAAATCCAACCTTGAGGAGTTTATGAACTTCCTTGTTTATCACAGCATACCTTTCTAGGTTGAGGCTCTTCTCTTCTACATTACCGGCTTATGGCTGGGCTACACATTAAGACGATGGCAGATTTCACTTGGGTCTATGCCGGGCAAGTCCTCATGTGACCACACGAATATGTCCTGGTACTCGGCAAGTAGCTTCTCTAGGTCGGCTCGGACCTTAGCTTGTAACTATGATCTGAGTTGGACTATGCGCTCAGAATGTTCTAGTCTAAATTGAACGCCACTAGATCCTTGACAGGCGTCACTCTTACCTCTTCCTTGGGAAGTCAGGGGGGTCGAGGTCAGCCAGCATTCTAGACTATGGATCTAGCTATAGCTCTACTTCATCAGCCAAGTAGGTAGCTGAGATGTTAAGTCGCGCGCTTACTGCACAGATGGCATTCTCATAGCAAGCTTGGGAATCCTTCTGGGACGACCGGATCATTCCAACCCCATTCTCTATGGAGAATTTCATGGCCAGGTGATATGCTGAGACAATGGCCTTCAGTGCGTTCAGAGTCAGTCGGCCTAAGATGATATTGTATTGAGAAGGTTTATCAACGGCCAAAAAGTCGACGACTCAAGTGACCCGAGCAGCATCCTCTCCAAAGGTTACTAGTAGTGCAACCTTTCCAACTACTCAAACACATTCGTCGGTGAAGCCGTATAGCGGAGTTTGGACCAGGACGATAGAAGCATTGCCAATCTTCATCTTGCCATAAGCCTGTTTAAACAAGATGTCAGCCGAGCTGTCATTGTCAACGAGGACTCACCGCCCAATGTTATTGGCTACGTGCAGCTCACATACAAGGGCATCGTTGTGTGGGTGGATTAACTTATCTGCCTCTTCTTTAATGAATGTAATGGGAGTGTCTTACTGACAATAAATCTTATTCACGTGCTTAGACATGTTGATGGACTCGTCTCGTTCTACCAACCAAGCTTCTCGGACATAAGTTCTCTGACTACTCGAGGTGTCCCTTGTAACAAGGCTGCCAAGATCATGTGAACGATGTTCAGGGGTTCCAGGGCTTTCCCACCATTGTTACCTCGGTGGTCTTGACCGTCTCGGCTTGACGATTGGTTTCTATCTGTGATGGAACCCGGTGTTATAACCCGTTCAACAAACTCCCTTAGATGTCCTCCTCGAACTAGCCTCTCAATTTAGTCCTTTAGTTGTATACATTCGCGAGTAGTGTGTCCACATCCTTGTGGAACTCATAGTACCTCGCCTGATCTCGCTTTACCCTACTGCCCTTGAGCTTAGGTGGCAGTACTAACAAAATTTTTCTGCTCACCTGGGCGTACACCTCGTCGATTGTTGCCACCAGGGAGTGTAGCTCTAGAATTTCTCGGTCGAAGCTTTCGGCTTCTCGGGCTTCTCCTTTTTTGGCTTCTTGTTCTGCTTAGCGATCTCTCGCTCCGATGCCTTCTGCTTCTTGCTTTTCCTTGTGCCACTTGAGCCGACCTCCTTTCTGCGGCTCTTCATGTATTCTGCTCCGTCGGTGTGCCTCTCAGCATACTCAAGCATCTATGAAAACATGCTCGACTGCTCGAACGCCAAGGACTAGGTAAGCTTTTTGTCTTGGAGGCCCCCTACAAAAATGTGCTTGAGGCTTTCGTCTTTGACGTGTTTAGCCTCAAGAGCTGTTCGGGTAAATCTGTTTATGTAGTCCTAGATGTTGCCTTCCCCTTGCTTAACTGCATATAAGTATGTAATTTCTTTTCTTCTAGTCTTGGTTGTCGAAATGTCGCTGAAAAGGCGTCGACAAGCTGCTGGAAAGAAGTGATTGACACCAGCTCAAGGCACTTGAACCATTGCCAAGCCAGACCAGTAAGGGTTAGTGAAAAGGCTTTGTACATGGCAGCATCGTTGGCATTTTGAAGAAGCATATGTCCTCAGATAGCTTCACATGCTCGTCGGCATCAGTGGTCCCATCATAAGCCTTGATATGTGGGACCTTGAACTTGGGTGGCATAGGGGCTCGCATTATTGTTTCCAAGAATGGAGGATCCAGGGCCCCCACATCGTCCAAGTCAAATCGGTTGTTACAAATTTCGTCGATTTGGCACTGTAGGTCTCGGACTTGACAACTGTTTATGTCCTTAGGTAGTTCGACCCTATAAGGTGCTTCGCCCTCGACCTTGTCGCTAATCTTGGGTTGTCGATCTTGTAGTATCCCTCGGCGCCCGAGCCTATCAAAAATAGAGGACCGAGAACCTTGGGGTTATGATGCCCGCGCCACCTACGGTCCGACTCGGCCTTCCTCAATTAGCCTGTTGTTGGCCAAGATATCGCATGCAGAACTTTGGGCACGTTCGGAGTCTGCTCTATCGTTGAGGACTATCTCTTGTCCTGCTCGACCTCTAGCCTAGTCAGTCGCGGTTGGGGGAAGGAGGCAGTGTACTGCCTGGTGTTGTACTTGTGCAAGCTGTTGGGTGAGTATCTGAACTACATTAGTAAGTTCTCGGATCGGATCTTGCGCGACCGAGTCTAGTGCATGCCCGGCTCGCGCTGCACTCCCTTGGCCACTAGATCGGGATGCCGTAGCTCGTGGGCAGCCCCTTGGTCTACTGACATTTTGAGGACGGTTACGCTGATCCCCCGACCCTCTTGTCAGGCAGCGTCATCTCGGGCATTACCTCAAGTTACCATCTTAAACTATGGGATGGTTATGCTTGGTGTTTTAATTGGAAGGCGCAAGGTGGCCCTCTTTCTAGCACCAAAATGTTGATGCTTACTGTATTTCGGCATCGAACCAACACTACGTGTAGTAGCGCACGGTGTTCTACTCCCCGTTGTTCGCCTCTGCCTGATCCAATCGACCTACAACAAGAGGGGGGACGCATCGGAGGCAAGGAATGGTCAGAAAACAATAAAAGGGCTCTCCAATGCTCAAGGTAGGGTTTGCTCGGCAAAGGTCGGGAACTAGCGTTGGTTAGGTGGGAAGCAATCTACTTTTCTGAAGGCAATAAATGCACCCTATTTATAGGCTAGCACTTGGACTGGATGTTAGGTTGGTTTTGCCGACAACCTGAGTGTCACATCACGGTCTGTCAAGTTGCTAACGACAAGTGTCGCGTCCCTCTGCCAGTAGAATACTTCCCATCTGGCGGTGAGTTGTGTGCCATCTGTAGAGCAATGATAATGTGTGGCAGGCTGCTTTAGCACGACGGCGATCCGACTCGAGCTGGTAGTGGGTCCGAGGAGACAGACTAATGTGTTGCAGCCCGGAGGGTCCCGAGAAGCACCTTGGACATGGAATTTAGCACCACCAAGGTCGAAAGCTAGCTTCTTGTAGCTTTGCCAAGCAGTTGGACTGACCACCTAGAGATTGGCTCTCCGACAGTGACACCGAGCTCACCCTCAACAATCCTAATATTAGTTTTCAGTATTTGTATTTATTCTTTTAGGAAAGAAAATTTATACTTGAATAATTTTGTAGACTTGTTAGCACTTGCGAGGCAAAGGATAGTAATAAATATTCAGATTAATGTCATGGGAATTTACTATCGGGAAGTGAAGAAGTTGATGAAACTCATATACATATATATATATGTACATATATATATATGTATGTATGTATACATATATGTATATATCATTGTATGGCATCTTTTATATATCAACAGAATTAAGCTGATCAACAGGTAGTGAATGATGCAGAAAAAACCTGAAAGCACACTTTGGATTCCATCAAGAAAACTTGAAACAGCAATAATTGGCATGGTTGATGCAACATATCTGACCACTTCTTTCTCATTGCTGTAGACTTTGCCCCATGTGTTGCGCAACTCTATCACTACCGCTCCTATTATGAGTCCCTCAACCGTCACTAAGATTAACGCAACGCGCGCTGCTAAACGACTAGTTTGCGCCTGGCCAGCCCCGAGTTCGTTTGATACTCTTGTGCTTTACAAAACAACATATATATGACAATTAATACAAATTGCAACAACATTAAAAAGTTTAATAAAAGTGCACTGTCAAACAGAGACATAAAAGGCATTGTGTTGAAAATTTTAACGAGGTCTATGTACCTTACAGCAGCGCTGAGCCCAAAAGGGATCATCCAGAGCACTCCAAATGTGTTCAGGCTAGGAGAATAGAAAAAAAAAAAAAA
>LNSY01368320.1:0-10291 GCA_002024485.1 Artocarpus camansi
CGAGCAGGCTAAGGCAGTGGCGAAGGAGGCTAGGAAAGTGGGCAAAGAAGTAAGGAATGAGGCTGGCCAATACCAGGACGAGGTTGCCCTACTCAGGGATCAACTAAAGGGATGAGCACGATCATTTTTTGGGAGGAGCTGCTCGACCGACTCGCCCAAGCTGTGGAGGACTTCAAGGCATCATCGAAGTATGCCAACTATTACTACTTTGGTATGACGGACCTCCGAGACTACCTGATTCGGAAGCATCCCAAGGCAGAGGGCTTCGACTGGTCGCTTATAGTAGAGCCAAAGTAGAGCATAGTCCAACAATCGTAGCAAGAGGAGGTCATCGAAGTGGACGACGAAGACAACGGGGACGACTAGGGCACTGTCGGTGGTGAAGACAACGCTAGGGACAGGGCCCAGGCGTAGTTTTTTTCTCTTTTGTTCTTTTTGTTTATCCGGGCTTGGGAGGTGCCTGGTTATTTTACCTTCCCATCACTCGTCATAATGAAAATTTTATTTTTCCAAGCTCAACACCTATTAGATTTTTTATTTATCTCCAAGTGCGATAGTTCTCGGATAGAAATTTTAATTCTTTGAAAGTGTAAGGAGTTCCTCAGGAATGAAGTTTGACCTTCATTTTGCCAAGTTAGGTAGGACCCCAGGAAAGGAATTGAATTGGGAATTCTTCTAAAGTTAGGTGCTACTTGGGAGAAGCATTCTTGCCCTTTGAATTTCGAGCTCACCTTTTTAGTTCCATCCTTGCCAAGTTTAGCACCTCGGTGACAAAACATCTTACAAGTTTAGCTAACCCGAGAAAGGACGATAAGCGTTTGCACTGAGTAAAACCGAGTAGAAAAGTCCATATCTCGGATAGACAGAGCATAGAGGCATGTGATACCCTATGCCCTGTCGCCCCCTTTAGAGTTGTTTATGTTCCTTGAAACTTTAGCAAGTCTGACACTAGTCGATCATAACTATGCTAGAGCGACTTTGATCGAGCGGTCTATACAGCCATAGACTAATTGATGGCAATACACCAAGCAGCCCCTTAGTCCAGTTGGTCGGGATGATTCTTTTTCTTCAAGAGTTATGGTCTGGTCCCTCGGGCTAGAGTTACAGCCTCCCTTTCGAGAGTTGTATTTTCCTTAACACATATCGCTCGACAAAAAAGTGTAGGAATTTACATTTTTTTATTGATGTATAGTATTTACATTCCAATCCTGTTTAGGTTTAGTTACAAAAAGAATATAGCCAGAGGTTAAAAAGTGTTTCTAGCGTCGGTTAGTAAAAGAATCTTTTTAGGAGCTCGGTGTTCCAAGGATGACCAAGCATGTTGCCTTCCAAATTGCATAATTTATAAGTGCCTAGCCAAATGATCTCGATGATCTTATACGGCCCATCCCACTTCGAATTGAAGGATCCTAAGCTGGGCTGTTTGACCATGACTCTCTTAAGCACCAAATCTACAACTTTGAAGTTCCTTGATTGCACTCGCTTATTGTAGTATTGAGCAACGACTTGATTTTGAGCTGCATTTTGGACCGCAGCTTGGTTTCTTTTTTCCTCGAGCAAATCAAGCTTGGACATCATGACTTCGGCATTTCAAATTTCTTCATATTCGACCTTGAAGCTCGGCAATCCCACTTTTGTTGGTATAACAGCCTTGGCTCCATACGCTAGTGAGAATGGGGTTTCTCCAGTAGCAGTTCAGGCTATTGTTTGGTAAGCCTAGAGTACTTTTAGGAGCTCATCAATCCATGCTCCTGTGAGGCCCCTGTGTTTTTTCTTTAAGTTGTCTTTGATTGTTTTATTGACAACCTCAACTTTCCCAATGCTCTGGGGTTAGCTCGGAGAGGAGAAGACCTTCTTGATGCCAAGCTACTCGCATAAGCGAATCAGACCTAAAGATTTGAACTGTTTTGCATTGTCGTCACAATGGTATGTAGAATTCTGAACCGGCAAATGATGTTTCTCCAAATGAAGTTGTTGCACTTGGCTTTGGTCATGTTGGTGCATGGCTCTACCTCGACCCATTTGGTAAGGTAGTCGATGGCCACGATGCAGTACTCAAATTGAGATTAGGCTTAAGGAAGGGGCCCGATAAGATCAATGGCCCACTTAGCAAATGGCCATTTCGACGTTACCAAGGCAAGTGGCTCAGCATGGTGTTTGGGCACTCTTGCAAACTACTAACATTTTAAGCATTTCGTGTAAAGTCTTTGTAGTCCTTCTCCATGGTCAGCTAGTAATAGACTTGTTGAAGGCATTTTTAGGCTAAAGATCGCCTCTCGAAGTGGCCATATAGGCCATCGTGGATTTTCTTCATTAGATAATGTGCTTCTTTGGGCCCTACACACTTTAAGCATGGTGTAGTGTAGCATCGCCTATATCGCTTCTCGTCGATTATTGAATATTGGGCCGAGTTGTTACAGATCCAGCGTGCCTCTTCTCGGTCACTGAGCAATTCAGCTTTGGTCAGGTATTGGATGATCGGGTCCGTCTAGGTAGTCTTCTGCTCATTGGCTACACATGTGACTTCTTTAGTGATATTGGGCTTAGTCAATCTTTCGATAAGTACCAAGGTTAGCTCATTGTCGCCCAGGCTCGAGACAAGTCGAGCAAGTGCATCAGCTTCAGAGTTTTCCAATCCAAGGATCTGTTTGAATGAGTAAAAGTTAAATTGCTCGAGCAGTGTTTTGACCTCTTGTAAATATACGGCCATTGATTTTGTTCAGGCTTAAAATATACTAGTAACTTGCTGGACAATGAGCATTAAGTCGCTATGAATGACTATACGGTCTATTCCAAGTTCTTTGGCGATATGAAGTCTGGCCAGTAGTGCTTCGTACTCTGTTTCATTGTCAAAGGCTTTGAAATCAAATCGAAGTTCGTAGATTTTCTTATATCCATTCGGGCTTGTCAAAACCAGCCCAACACCTAATCCTCAGCATAGAGGATCCATCCACAAATAGATTGCACTCTAGTTTTGGTGGGGAATCACCATCACCCCCTACTACTACTAGGTGCGTCTTGGTCTTTTATGGGTGCTTTCTCGACTAATGGTGTGCCCTGTCCGGCCACAGTGAATTCGGCAATGAAATTTGCCAAGGCCTATGCCTTGATTGCCATCCTCGGCATGAAGTCGATGTTGTACTGGCCAAGTTTGACCAACCGTTTGACCAACCATTTGACCATTTTTTTCGATATCTTTGGGCTCTACAGTACTTGCTGGAGAGGGAACTTAGTTGGGACTCGTATATTATGTCCCAAAAAATAAGGTCGCAACTTTCGAGTCGAAGTGATAGGGAAAATGCCAATTTTTCAAGTAGTGGGTATCTTTCCTCGGCACCTTGAAACGCATGGCTCATGTAATAGATGGGTTTTTAAGCCCTTTCTTCTTCTCTGATGAGGACCGAGTTAATGCCTTTCTTGGACACTGCTAGGTAGGCGTACAAAATTTCTCCCAGTAAAGGTTTGGATAGAAGCAGGGGCATGGCCAAATACCTTTTTAAATTCTGAAAGGCTTCCTCACACTCCCTACTCCACTCAAACCTCCCCTTAAGCATTTGAAAAAATGGATAGCACTTGTCAGTAGATTGGGAGATGAGCCTAGAGAGGGCCGCTACCATGCCAGTGAGTTGAACTTCATTTATTGTACGTGGTGAGTGCATGTCTATCATAGCTCAGGCCTTGGCTGGGTTAACCTTGATTCCCTTTTGATCGACGAGAAATCCAAGAAATTTGCCCGAGCTAACCCCAAACGAGCATTTCATCAGGTTAAGTTTCATCCCATACTCCTAGAGAATGTTGAAGCTTGCTCGAAGGATAGCCATGTGGTCCATTGCTCAAACAGAGTTAACTAGCATATCATCCACGTAGGCTTCCATAATTTTACTAGTCAGCCGAGCAAACATTTTATTGACCAGACATTGGTATATAGCCCCGGCATTCTTTAGTCTAAAGGGCATTACTACTTAAAAATAAAGCCTTTGGTAAGTAACAAAAGCAGTTTTTATTTGGTCTTCTTCGACCATCCGTATTTGATTGTATCTGGAACAAGCATCTATGAAACTAAGCAGCTCGTGCCCGGCTATTGCATCAACGAGCTGGTCTATTCGGGGAAATGGAAAGTTGTCCTTTGGACAAGCCTTATTTAGGTGGTGTAGTTTATGCAGACCCGCCATTTTCCTTTCCCCTTATTAACTAAGACTACGTTCGCCATCCACTTTGGATATTTAATCTCTTTGATAAATCCCGCTTTTTGGAGCTCTTACACCTTTTCATTAATGGCAACATATCTTGCTGGATTAAAGGCTCTTCTCTTCTATACAACCAGTTTGTGGTTGGGTCGGACATTGAGCTAGTGATAGATTATGCTTAGATCAATGCCAGGCATATCCTCATGCAACTATGTAAACACATCCTGATACTCTATAAGGAGCCTTTCAAGGTTGGCTCGGATCTTAGGGTTCAAAAAAGACCCAAGTTAGACAGTGCGGTCAAGATGTGCCGAGTCGAGGTTGAATGGCACTAGGTCTTCGACTAGGGTAGCCCTTACCTCTTCCTCAAGCATTCAGGGGTTGAGATGGGAAAGTATCTTAGGTACTAGCTCAACTGGAAACTCTTTTTCGTCGACCTTGTAAATGGCTGAAACTCCTAGTTGCCAAGCTGACGCTGCTCTAACGACATTGGCATAACAAGCACGGAAGTCTTTTTGTTGCGATCTGATTACTCTGATGTTGCCATCTGTCGAGAACTTAATGGCCAAGTGGTAGGTTGAGACCACTACCGTCAGGGCATTCAAGGTTAGACGGCCGATAATAATGTCATACTAGGAGGGTTTGTCAATGACCAGGAAGTCGATAACACATGTAACCCAAGCAGCACCCTAACCAAATGTGACCGACAGACCAACTTTCCCTACTGTCGAGACGCATATACCCGTGAAGCTATATAGTGGTGTCTAAACAAGGGTGAAGGTAGCATTGTTGATCTTCAACTTGTCATAGGCTTGCTTCAACAAGATATCAACAGAGCTACCGTTATCGATAAACACATGCTGCGCTATGTTATTTGCAATGTGCAACTCGCAGACAAGAGCATCATTGTATGTATGGATTAATTGGTCCGCCTCTTCCTCTGTGAAGGTGATCAGCATGTCTTACTAGCGGTAAATCTTATTAACAGGCTCAGGCATGTTGATAAGCTTGACTTTTTCGACTAGCCAAGCTGCTTGGACGTAAGTTCACAGCCCACTTGATGTGTCCCTAATAACAAGCTCTTCAAAAATTGTATGCATAATGTTCGAGGGTTTTAGGGCAATCCTACCATCATTGCATGGGCGGTTCGGCATGTCTCGGCCTTGTAGGTCGTTCCTCTAGATTGCGAAGCCCGAAGTTACTCAACAAATTCCCTTAGGTGCCTGTCTTGGATTAGTCTCTCAATTTGGTTCTTCAACTGAATACAGTCGTGGGTATTGTGTCCCACGTCCTTATGAAACTTGCAATATTTGGTTTGATCCCGCTTTGCTTTGTTGCCCTTGAGCTTGGGCGGGGCTACCAATAGGTTCCTATTGCTCACTTAAGCGAGCACTTCATCAATGCTTGCAACTAGAGACATGTAGCTCTAGAACTTCCTGGTCGGTGCTTTAGGCTTCTCGGCTTCCTTTTTGTCTTTTTTTGCTTCTTGTTTTGCTCGGCATTGGCATGTTCTAGTGCTTTCGTCTGCTTCTTCTTTTTCTTTATGCCACTACTACTAGCTTCCTCTCTACGGCTCTTCACGTATTCAGCTGCATCAGCGTACCTTTGTGCATAGCTGAGCATCTATGACAACATGCTCAGCTGCTTAACGGCCAATGACCAAGTCAACTTCTCATCTCGAAGACCCCCTATGAAAGTGTGCTTAAGGGTCTCGTCTTTGACGTGTTTAACTTCAAAGGCTACTCGAGTAAACTTAATTATGTAGTCCCTAATATTGGCTTCGCCTTGCTTAACGGGATACAAATAGGTAATCTCCTTCCTCCTAGTTTTGGTAGTGGAGAAGGCTGTTGAGAAGGCATCTGAGAGTTGTTGAAAAGATGTGATAGAGGCTGGCTCGAGTCGCCGAAAACATTGCCAAGCTGGTTCGATAAGGGTTAGTGAAAAGGCCATGCACATTGCTGCCTCGCTAGTGTTTTGAAGGAGCATGTGTCCTTGGTACAATTCAACATGCTCATTAGCATCTACGGTCCCATCATAGGCCTTGATTTGTAGGATCTTAAATTTGGACAGCATAGAGGCTCGCATAATAGCATCTGTGAATGGTAGGTTTAAGGCACCTACGTCATCTAAGCCAAAATGATTATTACGGATCTCATTGATTTTACGTTGTAACTCTTAAAATTAGCAACTATTCATATCTTTTGGTAGTTCAACCTATAGGGTGCTTCACCCTCCAGGAGGTCACCTGCCCCAGGTTGGCGACCCTGCTATGTTGCTCCCCGGCATTCGAGCCAGTCAAACACGGATGTTTGGAAGCCTTGTGGTGACGGAACTTGTGCCCCTTATGGGCCAAGTCACCCTTATTGGATGAGTCTATTGTTAGTCGAGACACCATATGTAGAGCCTCTAGAATGCTCCGAATCGGCTTCACTGTGGTCGGCGGCATCCTGCTCGACCTTTAGCCTGGTCAACCGAGGTTGAAGGTAGGAGACTAGGAGTTGCTCGACGTTGAGCCTGTTGTGCGAGTTGCTAAGTGAGTATCCGAACTGCATTTATTAGTTTGTGGATTGGGTCTTGGCCAACGGGGTCCTCCACTTATTCGGCCCTTGACGTGCTTCTCTAACCCACGGTTCAGGATCTTGTGGCTCGGGGGTGGCCCCTTGGTCTAGCCGGATTTTGGTTCTAGTTTTGGGCGTCTCCCGACTCCCCCTGTTGGGCTGCATCATCTCAGGCATTACTTCAAGTTACCATCTCGGTTCTCTATTCTGTGGCTGGAGAGTTCAAATGAAGGCACGGTGGCCCTCCTTCTAGTGCCAAAATGTTGAAGCTTACTGGAATTAGTGGCGGATTAACACCACATGTGGCTGTGCATGGTGCTTAGCTCTCCCCTCTTAGTTTTTGCCTGTTTAGGGGACCTACAGCAAATGGGACACTTCGGAGACAAGAATACTAGTCAGTCAATAGACAAGGGCTCTCCAACGCTTAAGGTAGGGGTTGCTCGGCAGAGAATAGGAGCTTGTTAGTTGGGAAGCAGCATGCATGCTAGAATGTAATAAATGCATCCTATTTATAGGCTACCATCTGGATCAGATGTCATGTGGGTTTTGCCCACAACCCAAGTGTCACATCAAGATGTGTCAAGTGGCAAAGGACAAGTGTCATGCCCCTCTACCAGTAGATTGTTTCTTATTCGACGGTGAATTATTTGCTATCTATTGGCCAATGATGGTGAGTAGTAGCCTACTTTCAAGTGAGAAAAATCTGACCCAAGTTGGTACTCAATCCGAGGAGGCAACCTGTTAAAGTGTGGCCTAGGAGACCCTAAGAGGCACCTTGGATAAGAGACCCAGGCTCATGGGGATTAGTTGTAAGCTCATCGCAGCTTTGCTGACCTATTTAGCTGACTACCCAGAGTAGGTTCCTCAACAATGGCGCCGAGCTCACCCTTAATAGTCTTGTTAATAGAAATTAACTTAATAGTAGGTCTTTGAGTTGTTAATTTTTAAGTTTTGAGTTTGTCTAAAATACCCTTCAAAAAACAAAATATGACCTTTTCATGTTTAAATGGAAATGCATTTGATTTTAGTAACTCAAACTGTTCTATATCTCTCCCTCTCTCTCTTTTGTTTTTTTTAATGAGTGATGCAACCAAAAGTGCTCATGATTAATTAACTCGAATGAGTGTATCACTTTAACATAGAATCTTATTATTTATAAATGGCAGGGGTGGCAATTCATGTTGCCGAGTTTTGTTTGTATTAGCATGAGGTTCAAACATACAGAAAATATCTCAACATTAACATGACCCATGACACGAATGAGTTAGAAAACCCTGATAGTAACATGACCTGTCTTGACATGGGTTGACATGAACCAATCCGCCTAACCCGTAACATAAGTGATACGTGATCCTCAATCAACCCACAACTTCAATTCACAACCCTAAATTAACTTGCAACTCAAAATCAACCTGTGACACTTTTTAATTTTAAATTTATGATTTATGCACTAAAGTTATATAAAAGTAACCTAAAACATATATTGTCTAAAAACAAGTCGCTTCCATACTACAAACACATCTAATTTAGGGTCAATTTATTAATATTGTATATATTAGGGCAAAATATTTATAAAAAATAAAAAAAGACTAATAAGATGCTAGTCAATTTGACGTCGAGCGGTTGACATATACACGACCCGTTTTTAATATTGGAAAACATGAATACAATAGAAATTTTAAACTTTTAAATCAAAGCCTTTTTTTAAGACAAGTTAGTCATGCTAAGAACATAAATTAATAAAAGATCTTTTGTACCTTTTTAGTAGACTAAAAAACTATAGGAACTATAACTAGAGAAACTTACTAGAAGAGCCCAAACCAAATGGTTTTGTTTGCTATTCTCTTTCCACAATTGGAATACGGGTGGTCACATATCATTTAGTTTTTTCTCGAGAGACCTCTCTTTCCAGCCACTTGAGAAAACCAAAAAGCTAAGATTCAGGATGTTGAATAATATCTTAGTGGGAGTTTTAGAGTTTCTCTCACTAGAAAATTCTCTCTAAACTTTTTAAGTGATCTAAGAAACAATAGTAACAAAGTTTCCTTATATAGTTGTTGGATTTAAGGTTAGTCCTTATTAGATTTGGCTTCAAAATTCAAGTTTGGATGAAAGTATTGAGTAAAACACATGAAGCACATAGATTGCTGAAGTGACAGGTCCAGTCGACCAACCTACACTAGGTCTAGTCTACCAGTTCGTCGTGGCAGCACTCTAGTGATGCATTTTTAGCTCCTGAGATTCATCCCAATTCAAACCAAACCTAATGGATAAATCCTACTTTATTTGACCTGGGTATTCTTTATAGAGCCTAAATTTTAATTCAAATAACCCAATAGAGAAGTTGTTTGATTAAACAGTTATATATAGATAATCTCATACAAATAAAATCTATCTTAAATAATTTACTTGTTTATCTTGTATTAATTTAATCAATAAACCAACATGAGTTATTAAATCCAATCTATCAAATTTTAGTCAATTTAATAAATAACATAAGTTACCAATCTATACAAAAAACATGTCGTATCGTTGTAGGATTAATTATCATGAGCTAGCAAAGGAGACCTAATAGACATATATAGATCAAGCTCTGATAATTATGAAATAACATAACCCCGATCCATATATTTTATAATTATCAATTCCAAAGCTATTCCATTAAAAGCTTTGAGTTGCACTCTTGAACTATATAAAATTACGATATTTTAATAAGTTTATTGTCCATGATATATCATAATATGTAACATCCCCATAGGATATTCATAATGAGCTTAAGGATAAATTTTGTTTTACTTTTCTGATTATTTTAATCTAATGTTCTATTATCTCAACATTGGAATACTTACTATTCATAAATAGTATACCATTCGGTTACATCTATGTATCCAAATGATTGAGTACTTAATTTTCTAATTAGGATAATGCTTATAAGAGAATATCATTAACTCTACAAAAAATAGCTATAGATTTCATATCTACGAATAACGAATCCCAGTCAACTAAGAGTCATGTCTTCTATGTATCAGTATACGTACTATCATCTGATTCAGGATGTTACGTTTTAGCATATTAAAAGACATAAGTCAAGAATACAGACCCATTAATCCATTTTAGGATTAAGATATGACACATATTATTGTCTAAAGTGAATTAATTTAAAAAATTAATTAATCAATTAAATTCATCGATTGTCCCAATCCAATATATCGTCAATTATGCCAATATACCAATATTTCCATTCACAAAGTCTAACTCGGATGATCAAGATAAGTTATATCTCGTTAAAGATATATACAACATAACAATCTTGACATGAATGAAGCACCCAATTTTATTTCCTTGATTGCAGATGCTATCATTTAGACTATCACATTTGAGACTCATGTCTTCTAAATAATCTGTCCATCGTATGCATGATCCTAAAGGTTTATATTGATAGTCTCAGACTTTTGTTTGCTTGTCATTTATTAAACAAAAATGAATAAAAAGAGGACAACATTTGATATATGAAAATAAATAATAAATTCTTTATTGATTAAATGT
>LNSY01368433.1:0-10796 GCA_002024485.1 Artocarpus camansi
GACTAATTAGTTAACTTTTATTACTAATCTACTTGATTGATAACATAACTTAAACATTAAACATTAAACATTCATTCCTCTTTTTTCATAACTTGGTATACTATCGGTTTACCTTTTTCTTTACTTAATTTTGTAACCAATCGGGTTATCTATTCCTTTGCTCAATTATATAACCACCGAGTTATCATTCTTTTTACTTAGCTCAGTAACCCATCGGGTTACCTCATTCTTTACTTGACTTTGTAACCTACTAGGTTACCTTTGTTTTACTTAAACATCCCTTATTAAATTTCCTATCTCACATGACGATTTTGTTACTTGATGCATAACAAAAAATTTTTCATCTAAAAGCATTTTGCTAGTTCAAAGTGTTTAACTCCGCTTTAGTCGTTTTCTTAATAATGACGATTTTACTTTTGGCAGGTTTTTTATCAACTTCGTAACCTATTGCTTAACTTTACTGTTCTATTTCTTACATGTTACGAAAAAATTCCCGTGAAGGAGCGTTTTATAACATCGGGCATTTCGAGTCCGTTTTGGCTATTTTCATAAAATGACTATTTTGCCCTTAACTCTTTTTCTTCCATTTTTTCCTCAACTAAACTTTAAATTTTTTAAAACTTAGCATCTATAATTATTTACTACCTACAGTAGTGTAGGAAATTAATATGTCCTAGTGAAAATCTACTTTTTACGCCCAAAATACAAACGTATTTACATTTTTGCCCCTGGAACAAAAAATGACAACTTTATACCAAAATGTTTAGTTTTTCACAAAAAATAAAACTTACGAAAGTACTATGGTCAAATTCCATACATTTTATAACATTTCTATTTCTTGAAATTTTACGCGTAAAATTTTGTAAAATTCATAACTTCTAAACCGGGCAGAATTTTGAAAAACTTTTTAAACAGTCCTACCAGTTTCGACGAGTTCTACAACTTTTATGTTGTAACGTTTTTGAAATTCTAATGTTTAGGAGGACTTTTTGGTTGTTTTTCAAATCTACCAAAAATTCATTTTCTTTACAATTTAGTCCCTTTTAAAATTTAACCAAAATTCTTACTTTCTTCTTTCCATCATCATCACCATCAACTTAGAACATAAACCAATCATGTCATGATGTCTATATTACATAGCACATGTTCAAACATTTCATCAAACACATGATATGCATAAAAGCATAAACTTTAGCTTAACTTCAATGACTAGAACTTTACCTAATCTTTGCTAGGGCTTTTCCTTCCTTTTCATTGCTTGAAATACTTCAAAGTCCCCTTGATATCAAGCCCATACTTCATCATAACAATTTCATCAAAACTTGAACAAAACCCCTAGAAAACTTAGGGAAAATTTTGGGTTTTACCTTAAAATTTGCGAAATCCTTGAGCTTTTAGTTTTGAACTTGCTTTGAATATGACTTGGAGCTTGGAATTCTTCAAAATTTTTGGAAAAGAATTGCTAGGGGAGCTTTTTTTTCCTTTCTTTCTTTCCTTCTTTTCTTTAAATGTTTCTCTTTCTTCTTCCTTTTTTTTTTCCTTACACATTGGAGACCAAAATGGTCTCTTATTTAATAAGTAAGTTCACCTTCTTTTTTTTCCCTTTTTCTCTTCTCTTTTTCTTTTTTTTTTTTTACCAAAAAGTGGTGGTGAGTCACATTGTAATCAATTAGGTTACTTTGGGTTGCCAAATGTGATTGGGTCACATTAGTGGATGTGGTGGTCTAATCAAAACTTCCAAGATGACCCACGAAACTTGTTACAAAGTTCAAGTTTATATTGATAGTATTTTTCCTATGCTATCGGTATTCTTTTCTATACAATTCATGAGGTCCCATAACATCCTATACTTATTTTCATCTATCACATTATGTAATTCTAATATTATCTAACTTTGTATAGTCTAAATTTATACTGACAATATTTTTCTTATACTGTTGGTACATTTTCTATACTGCTACAGTATTCCTTATTCATCCATATTCTTTAAATAATATTATTCCTATACTGCTTTAATTTAAATAGTCCAATTTCTGTGCTGTTTAATCTTAAACAATCTAATTTTGACACTGTATTATTTTTACAGTGTAATTTTTATACTACATAACTTTATCAGTGTACTTTTTTACACTATATTATTCTAATACTGCATAGTTTTTTGTATTATTATACAATATTTTTCTTCTTAAACTGTATTTTTGCCTTAACATAATCTTTAAATTACTGCATTTTAAAAATACTCAAAATGTTTGGGTGTTACAAAAACATGCTTCAGACTTGATGGTGTAGGACACAAGCTCTTAAAAAAGGGACTTAGAAAAGGAAAATGTTAGGTTTTCTTGAAGGATTGACGGGGAGAAAGTTGGAAGCACATTTCGAGAGAGAAAGATAGCCGTTTAGGGCTATTTTTGGTTTCTATTTTGAGAAGAACTTCCCCATTTTGTAAATAAATAAAATTAGTGTTTATTTGATTTTTATTTTAGTTTTAGAATTAATTTTTTATCTTGGCAATTTGTTTTCAACAAATTCAAGAGGAAACCATTCTTTGAGGTTCAAGAAGGCAAAAAAGGAGAAGAAATTTGGGCTTTCTCCACAAGAGTTTGTTTATATCTTTATTCTCTTTTAGTTTTTGTTGTTTTAATGATGTGTAAGCTCTCTTAGATTTTGTTGATGATTATTGCTATGGACTAATTTTCTTTATCTAGAGGATTGATCTAGTTTAGCTTGAACTACATTTTGAATTTTGGTTTGTTGTTAATGAAATTTTATTTCAATTCATTTGTGTGCTATATAATTAATGCTTCCAATTTACTTGATACTAGATTGGATGATTTAGATATATAGAATTGACACTCAAGAGAGAAAATTTCATATATTGGATTTGAGAACACAACCTAAGTATCATTGAGTTCGGGAGGCTAGTAATACTTGAGCAATCAATTGTGAGACTTAAACTTAAGGAGTGTATGCATATTTGGGTAGATAGGAGTATCGCTTTTAAATGTCTATACATATTATCTCATTCGATACTTGGGAGAGGTAATGAGGCGAAATTAGAGCCTTGATTGGTGAATCGAAGAGAACTAATTTATAATTACTAGATTAGATAAATACAAAAAGAGTAAAGTGAAGTCATTACTCTAGAGTTTTAATTTTCATTTTAGTTTCTAGTTTTTGTTGGAAAATAAGTACGCAACAGAATTTAAGAAATTTTAAATCAGAGTATTTTTCAAAACATAAATTTGACATACTAAATATATAAATTAATGATAAATCTTACAAACCTCTTTTGTAAATCGAAAAGCAGCAGCAATCTGTAAAGAGAAAAACATTATAGAAGAGTCTTAACTAACTAGTCTTTTTGCTATTCTCTATTCACGATCAAAGTGTGGATGATCATATGTCGTACAGCTTTTCCCTCCGATGATTATCCTTCCAACCACTTGAGAAGATCTAGACTTGAGGTTCTTGATATTGAACAATAACTGTCAGAAAGTTTCAGAGTTTCTCAAAATAAAGTATTGACTTTTTGCTTCTTAATTGATCTCAATAATTAAAAAAATTCACCTTCTATTTATAATGATTAAATTTTAGATTAAGTGGGTGTTTGGAAGGATGGTGGAAATCATTTTTACTGTAGTATGTGAAAGCTTTTTGTTGTAGTAATTTATTTTTATTGTTATTATAACATATAAAAACTTTATATTATTTATAATTAAATTTATTGTAAAAATTAAGCGGTGAGAATTATCCCCAAACACCCTTAAACATTATCAATTAGGCCTCAAAACTTAGATATGTATCATTTTTTTTTTAATGAAAAACGCATAAAAACAGTGTATATAAATTATTGTACGATCTGGCAAGCCGATCAGGAGATTTCAAATTCCCCGCACTTCTACGCTTGTTCCTGCTTCTTCACCATTTTTTTCCCCATTTCAAGTGAAGTAGCACTGCACCAATATCACGAACTGAAATGTTCAATCTTCTTCCAAACCCGCCTGGCAAACCTAATCTCTGAGGTAGCTTCATCTACGAACAAGAAATGACCAACAGAATGCTCACCAGAAACCTCAGCCAGAGATCCCGCCGCCGTCCTCGCTACGGCGCCTGCGCCTGCGCCTGCGCCGCCGCCCTCCTCCTTCTCCTCTCCGTCTCTCTCCTCTACTCCCGCCTCTCCCTCTCTCACCACAACCACTCTCTCCTCTTCCTCCGCCGCCCAAATCTCGACGCCGTTTCCCTCTCCAATCCCCTCATCTCCGACGACTCCCAGGACGATGACACCACCGCTTCCGTCCCCGTCGACGACAGGATCGATGAGCTCGATGAAATCGTCTTCGAGGACTCCTCTCGCGACGACGAGGTCTTGGACGACGACGACGAACAGATTCCTGACAAGAATCGGCCTAGGGTTTCCGGCTTCTTTTACGATCACGTGAACGGCGCCATTCGAAGAAGATTCAGTCGGAGATCGATCGACGACTGGGATGACGATTACTTAGGGTTTAGCCTAGGGCGGACCGCAGAGGATCAGAGTAAGGCCGCGTTTGGATCTGATGATGTTCCCGTTGATGAGACTGTGAGGAGGAAGGCGAGCGAAGTGGTTGGTATTGAGGATGCTTTGATGTTAAAGGTGGGAGAGAGGATCTCGCCTCTGAGAGAAGGTTGGGGAGATTGGTTCGATAAGAAGAGCGAATTCTTGAGGAGAGATAGAATGTTTAGATCCAATTTGGAGATTTTGAATCCTTTGAACAATCCAATGCTTCAAGACCCTGATGGCATTGGTGTCACTACCTTAACAAGGGGAGATAGGTTAGTCCAGAAATCATTGTTGAGTGAGTTTAAGAGAGTCCCATTTCTGATGAAGAAGCCATTGGGTGTTGGCCTTAAGTCCAAAGAAGGTGAGAATGATGATGAGATTAAGAGACTTGAGCGTAGGACTCTGGATTCGAGTGCGGGTAGGAGGAGGTCGGAGTTCGAGAGTCATGTTTATGCTGATGGGAAGAGATGGGGTTACTATCCTGGATTGCGACCACATTTATCATTTTTGGATTTTATGGATGAGTTTTTCAGGAAGGGGAAGTGTGATGTGAGGGTGTTTATGGTGTGGAATTCTCCACCTTGGATGTACAGTGTGAGGTACCAGAGGGGGCTTGAGAGTTTGCTTCACCATCATCCGGATGCCTGTGTTGTAGTGTTTTCAGAGACTATTGAGCTTGACTTCTTTAGGGATAGCTTTGTTAATGATGGGTATTTACTTATTTCTTTATTGTTTGTAACATTTTTACGTTGTAACGCACTATCTATGTTCTGAACTAGATGGGTTTCATTTTCCTCTGCAGTTATAAAGTTGCTGTCGCTATGCCAAATCTTGATGAATTGCTCAAGGATACACCAACCCATGTGTTTACTTCGGCCTGGTTTGAATGGAGGAAGACAAAGTATTATCCTACTCATTATAGTGAGCTTGTCCGCCTTGCTGCGCTCTACAAGTAAGCTTATTTACCTTTGTAAGGAAAAAAATAAAAAAAAAAACCCTTCATCGTATGGGCTGTGGATTCTTACTTTTTGTCCATTATTCTTCTGTGGCTTCACTTGTGAACTGCGTTCTTTGGTTTCTATATTAGAGAACAGTTATTTTCATCCCCATGATATGTCATTATATTGATGCTTGAACTAAGAGAGTGTGTATGAAAAACAACGTTTATGTCAATTTGCTTGTTCTTGTTCTCTCTTTTTTTTCCCCTTATTTCTTAAATACTAAAAGATCTCATGAACGTGCTAAAATAATGAATAGTATGGGGGCTTGATATTGATTAAAGGATTTCTCACGAACCTGGTGTTTCCTGTCATGTTAGATGTGTTATATCATGGCTTGCCCTTTGGCACTTGTTTTGGCAATTGAGAATTGAAGCACTTTAATCGCTTTTAAAGGTTGCTGATGGCGATCTTTATCAGTTCTGCCTGGTGCTCTGTTCAAAAGCTTAAAATAATGAACACGTCACTAGTTGTTTCTCTCTTTGTTCTTAAATGTTCTGGAGTATTATTGAAACAGTTATTAAGACATCTATGTTATATATTTGAGCTTTTTCCAGGTGATTTGATGGGAAGTTATTTTGCCCATTTTCTTGGGGAAATCCATGAATGTATGTTCGTTATATATGCCGTGTTGGTTTCCTGAGTTAAACTGTAAGTGTGTCCATAATCTGTTCTGTGGTTCTCTCTTGAGCGAAATCTGGTATGCTTGTATCAATATGAGTGTTCCCTGTTAATACATGCTTTATCAAATATATATATATATTTTAATTTTCCCTCATGTGGTAATCTACTATGTATTGGATAGGAATGAGGCGAATGTGCAATATTTCTTGTGATGTTAACGTTTAGTTTGCTTTCTGATGGTGCAGTAACTCTAATTATGATTTTATATTGTGTGTTCTCCAGATATGGTGGAATATATCTTGATTCTGATATTGTGGTCTTGAAATCACTGTCTTCACTTAGCAATACTGTTGGAATGGAGGATCGGAATAATGCACGTACTTTGAATGGTGCTGTGATGGCATTTAGAAGGCACAGGTACTCATGCCACTGCTGGGTTTATTTTTCTTTTTTTTTCCTCCTCTTTTATTGTGAGCATGTTGATACTACCTTATGCTGCATTGTATCTTATTTAACTCAATGTAGTCAGGCTATTCCTCAACACTCTGTCATAAGATTGCTTTCGACCGATATTGGTGTGTTTGTATGTCAATAATGTGAGGTTCAAAAGAAATAATGTAGGATATTAGAATAATCCAAATAAAGTCAGCACGTGGACGGCAGAATTTATTGTGAACTACGGAAAAAGTGTAGTCTATATTATTTTCCGTTTGTTTTACATAATAGGTATAAATTAAGATTCTCAGTTTCTTGTTAAATTTGTAGAAGCAGCAAGTAAACTGGGGAACAAAAGAATGGTGTTGGAACATTGACGGAAGTTAACATTTGGAATTTTAGCAAAGTTTCGTAGTTGATATTTTATTTTCCTCTCCATGCAGTCCCTTCATAAGTGCATGCATGAGAGAGTTCTACATGACATATGATGACACACGCTTGAGATGGAATGGGGCTGATCTTTTAACAAGAGTTGCAACCAGATTTTTAAGGACTGAGAGAAACGCCATTCACAAGCTGGAGTTAAAAGTGCTTCAATCTCCCATTTTCTTCCCCATCAGCTCTCGGAATATCACAAGGTAATTCTTTTTCATACAATCTGTTGTCATGTTTAAGAATGTTTAAACTCTCAACCTATAACTATATAGTCCAAAAGCAAGCAGATTGTGAGCTTGGTTCCATATTTTTTGCAAAACTTTGAACCTCTCTTAGCGGAGAGTTGTCTTCTTATGTAATGTCATAGGAATATCTAAAGTCTGATTGCTTCTTTACACTTACAAGAAGATGTAAGAACGCTAAAGCATACAATAAAATTCATGTAGTCATTATTTATGTTAATGGTTGATAGATGCGTGACAAACTTCAATACGCACATTCATTGATAGTCACAATGTAAAGTTTTTTTGATATTTGTACTGTTGACAAACTTAAATAATGGCATCTCAGGTAAGATCCTTGGTGTTTATTTTTAGTGCTTGGTAATAGTTAATGTGATGGTACTGTCACTACCATAGGATTGATTCATATGCTGCGTAATTTAGGCCACCTGATTGATTCATATGCTGCATAATCTAGGCCACCTTTGTTGACCCATCATCTCTTTGCTGGGCAGATGTTTGTATAACGGTGGACAGGAATTAGAAATCTTCTGTCGCTTGCATGATCAATTTTTTCTCTTTTTGTATTTTCTTTTTTAGTTTTGTTTCATGTGTGTGCGTGTATGCGTGTTTCTACATTTGTGTTGTATTCTGTTTCTTTTCCCTTGTGTTTTTGTCTACTATACATATCTTGAGTCTCAACACTTCACTAAAGTAGTCTGTTGCATCTGTTTTTCTTATACCACCGCATATGCTTTAATCTATTTGGTCTGCAAACAGCTACTTCACTGCACCAACGACTGAGGCTGAAAAAGCTCAACAAGATGCTCTCCTTATAAAGATTCTCAATGAGTCATTGACATTTCACTTCTGGAACAGCATAACATCTGCTCTCATCCCAGAGCCAGATAGCCTTGTTGCCAGGCTTATTGACCACTCCTGTATCCGATGCTCTGACTTGTTGTAAATTCAACTCCAACCTGTTATTTTCTCAAGCTGGTAACGCAGAAGGTATTACACAGCATTCACAGTAAGCGGATATCTTGGTCTTAATATTTCAAGGCCGTCATTGTTTATAATTACTATTTGATCCAGTTCTTTGCAACTGGTTTTGATGAAGGTTGCACATATTTCTTGTCCCTTCACCAGTACGAGGTACTAGACAAGTCCACCTGCATTTTTGGTGGAGAATACGTAACTAAAAAGTAAGAAGCATGCAGCTATACCTGGTTGTTCGCTCTGTTTGTTGCAAGCATTTTGAACTAGGTATGTTAGCTGGGTTTCTGCCAGGAAAGTAAAAGAACATGGGGCTTTAGGCTCTTTTGTTTATCCGGATTTTGGTATGTCTTATACGAGAATTATTTGGTCAGACGAGATAGAAAAAGCAAATTCTTTTGTAGCCATTCATTGTGAGAACTGTCTCTCGTAATGTTGAACAAAATTCATTGGCGGTTAATTTGGATTTTGCGGAGTGTCCTATCTTTGTTAAATTGTTAATGAATCCTGGTTGCTCTGCTGATCTTGAATGTAACTGTCGCCTTGTATTTTAGTTTCTCTTCCATGGTGCTAGTACACCTACTACATCTTTGTTTTTTCTCTCTATTGATTTGATTGTCATGGCTCTTCTTCCTTATTATTGTTATTACTACTATTATTATTATTATGATTTACTATTATTATTATTATGATTTTCCATTTTCATTTTCCATTAGGCAGCGCTTTCTGAAGTACACGTCGTTTTGGTCTCACGAATGACTGGATTAATAACATTGATGGGAAGTGGGGCTTGATCTTCTCCCTAAAAAATAAAAATTGGCATAACGGAACAAAGATCCTAGACATTCGAACAGTGAAATCTAATCCAATATAGAATAGAAATGCATCTTTCATTTTGTGCCACAAAACTGCAGCGACATTAATTTTTCAGGAGCCAAAATAGCCTTTTAGTTGCCGGATGTTCTAATAACTTTGTAAAATGGACCATAAACTTCAAATGAATTGAAACATAAGCAGCAGGCCATCTCTTAAAGGTTATCCCAAGCTCTCTGAGTACGTTGCGATATTCTTTTCCTTCAAAGGTGTGATCTTCACCACCCCTTTCTTTCTTTCTTTTTCTTTTATTTTATTTTTATAAGGCGCATCAAAAGCATAAAGTAGTGGAAGAAAGAAATCATTAATATCATAGTGAATCATGTACAAACTAAGGCATCCTAATCAAGAGCATTGGGTCCAAAACATCTCTTTTTCACAGGGTTCCATACCCATTGAATTAAAAACTTCCTTCCTCTCACTCCATTCACATTGTACCCAATTTCCCATTTGCCCCTATACACTTTACCCACATACCCACCGCCTCCTCCAGTCCCATAAACTCCAACACACAAGTCTGCTATCTCAGTAGGCGCAGTTGGGTCCTCCCCAGCATACCATGCATTGACAAGAGGGTTGCTTGACACTTCTGCGAGCTCATGAGCTATCACACTAATCATCCCATCAACACCTGCATCCCCATTTGGCGGCCGCATCACGTTCCCACCACCAACACCGCCGCTCCCTGGCGGTGGCATCTTTGAGTAGTCGGGCCACGCAAAGGGGTAAGCACACATGCCGGGACACTGTGAACCACTGTAACCCACCCATGCGTAAGGCACAGTGACACCAACAATAGTAGGGAATGTAAAGTAGTGAAAACCACAGACTGCCCTGCAGAAGTCTTGGACTCGGACGTCTGAAGAAGTGAGGACTAAATAGAGGCCATTGTGAGGGTTGAGTGGTAGAGCTCTATGCTGTGAAGTTACAGCCGTGTTGATTATGGATTGGATTGCTAAACGACTGAGGTAAGCTCCATGGGAGTACCTCGAGTCTTGGAACTCACCAGAGAGGACAATGTTTCGGGTTATGTTGGACCCGGTTTGGTCAGTATAGAGCCGGATGGTTCGCCACCAGTCAGCCACAGAAGGGTAAGGAGTAGAAGGAGATGAGAGGGAATAAAGGAAGTCTCTTATGGCGGGTTGATGAGTTGGGTTCCAGTGGCCATACCAGATTATGTAGAGGTTTATTGAAGAAGCAAGGACAGGACCCATGTGGTATCGGAGGTCCACAAGGTCGGAAGATCCCTCATAGTTCTTAGTTTGGCTGAATTGTCTGTTTGGATACTGGGAAAAAGAAGCCAGCGCAGAAAAAGAAAAGCAGGAGAGTATGAGGAAGAGGCATTGAAGCAGCTTTTGCATCTTGTTTTTCTGCTGTATGGTATGTTGGTGTAATTTGTGAGTGGTGAGTGACAGTTAAGGAGTTTTTATAGAAAGGGACGGAGCAGAAATTAGGGGAGAGTTATAGTTGTGTGTGATTATTCGGTTCTGTTTATTGTTAATATTTTTTGTAGGGCAGTGGCCTGCATGGTTTTACATGATTCCTAACCCATCATTGTCTACTTTTTAATTATAACTAACGTTGGTTTCTGGCCTCTTCTTTTCTTCTTTTCTTCTTTTCTGTTCTTCTTTTCTTTATTGTTATTGTTATTATTATTACTTTTTTTTTTTTTTT